>VZSF01007530.1:176682-234852 GCA_013398295.1 Chionis minor | reverse complement strand
CTATGATTCTATGATTTCCTCTGCCTCCTAACAACTCCCCTAACAATGGGGAATACACACTGAAGGGGAAAACTGTAATCTGTGCTTAAAACCTCTCTAGGGAGAGACTGTCAACTGAAATTTCATGTAAGGACAAGAACGAAGAATTATTCTGTTTGCTTTTGTCAAGGTCTTCAGGTGCATCATGAAGTTCCTGAACAGATGAGCAGCCGACTTCATAAAACATCAATGTGGACGTCTGATCATTATCTGTTTCCCTGAGGAATATCTCCATTGTCCTTATATGTCTACCTGACATAAATGTTTTATATGGAAACCAATTTCATTATTTCTGAACAAGTAAACAACTTTTCTAAATACAAAACAGGCTGTAGGTGTGCCTGACTGATGCTGAGTCGATGCTAGCTCAAGAGCCATGGCCATACACTGGGCAGCCATGGTTTCTGTGTATAGTTGACAAGCTAAGTCTTAACAAAGATCAAGGCTCTTTTCAAAATAATTTGTTATTTTACAATACTGCCACAGGTAAAATAATAAATTGCTTATGAATGAAGCTCTAATGAATGATTGCTCAGCAGTCTGGCTGGATAATGAAATGGATTTTTTACAGAGTATGATTAGCTGAATAAAAGGTGAAGTGCCAACACATTTAATTTCTAAAGTATCATGAAATAAATGTAGGTCTATTAATACAACATGGCATCACCAGACTTATTGTTATTCTTGCCGTACTCCTTGAGGACATGTAATAATTGCCTTTGGAGTTTTAATATTCATTTGCTCATTCGTTTTCACAAATATATAACTGTGCTTTTCTTGCCAGACACTGACAGTGCTAACAAAGGCAGGGTTTAAACATCTAGGGTTGGACTAAAATTAACAGAAGCAGTGGCTAAAGCCCTACCCAGAAATCTGGGAAAACGCACACCATTTTTCTGAAGCACTAAGAAAGCCATGAATCCTTTCTTAAAAACGTTGCATCTGTAGATAAATAAAAGCAACTTTACTGAAATGGGGGAATAGAAGAGCATTAAAGTTGGAAAACACAAAGACAGACCCACCATGTGTCTGTCTTACAAACAAAATAATCACTCTGGTGATGTATTGGTCTAAAATCCACTATATCTGGTATCCTACCTTCCAGACTCTATGTCTGGTAGACAGTTGTTTCCTTAAACATTCCTCACTTTTCTAACGTATCACATTCAGAGCGTATTAATCGCACTTGACATCCCAGAGATTCAGTGTGCGACTGGCCGTGTTCATTCCATTGGGAAAGTGCTGACTACCAGACACACCATCCTAGCGGCATCACCTCATGCAACTACTGCATTTAGTCACAGTGACAACTCTGTTCGATGACACCGGCACCAGGGCTTTGCACTAAATTGTTGCTTCCATCTGAGCAACCCAGAGGAATCCCACCCAATTGAACTATGGGTGTTGGGAAAAAAAATGGCTGGTTCAGAAGCCATTCTGATTTAACATCATGCTATGTAGGCTTGCTTTCTTTTAAATAAAATATAAGGTTCAGGATTTTAACCTGAATACTGCCATATTCTGGGCAGGGCTCATACCCGCATACAGTTCATACCCTTAGGCAGAATACATACCAGCAGGGACTTCACTCCCTCATACAAGGCAAAAGTCACAGAATCACACAAAATCACAGAACAGTAGAGGTTGGAAGACACCTTTGGAGATCACGCTGTTCACTCCTCCTGCCAAAGCAGGTTCACCTAGAGCAGGTTGGACAGGAACGCATCCAGGTGGGTTCTGAGTATCTCCAGAGAAGGAGACTCCACAATCTCCCTGGGCAGCCTGTTCCAGTGCTCTGCCGCCCTCAAAGTAAAGAAGTTTCTCCTTATGTTCACAAAAAGGAAAAGTCATGTAGTATTAACCAAACACTCCAGCATCCACTGCTCTAGGTTGTATGTATCTGAGTTTAAGGTTATGATGAGGTCAGTTCTGTTGCTCACTGATTGCACACAATTTTCTTACTCCTACCTCCAAAGTATTAATGAATTAAACAAGCCAAAAATAATCAAAATATTGAAACTGTCATAGCAAGTATCACTCATGCAGGTTAGGTTTTTTCCACTGTGTAATTCATTAAAAAGTNCTCTGTTCGATGACACCGGCACCAGGGCTTTGCACTAAATTGTTGCTTCCATCTGAGCAACCCAGAGGAATCCCACCCAATTGAACTATGGGTGTTGGGAAAAAAAATGGCTGGTTCAGAAGCCATTCTGATTTAACATCATGCTATGTAGGCTTGCTTTCTTTTAAATAAAATATAAGGTTCAGGATTTTAACCTGAATACTGCCATATTCTGGGCAGGGCTCATACCCGCATACAGTTCATACCCTTAGGCAGAATACATACCAGCAGGGACTTCACTCCCTCATACAAGGCAAAAGTCACAGAATCACACAAAATCACAGAACAGTAGAGGTTGGAAGACACCTTTGGAGATCACGCTGTTCACTCCTCCTGCCAAAGCAGGTTCACCTAGAGCAGGTTGGACAGGAACGCATCCAGGTGGGTTCTGAGTATCTCCAGAGAAGGAGACTCCACAATCTCCCTGGGCAGCCTGTTCCAGTGCTCTGCCGCCCTCAAAGTAAAGAAGTTTCTCCTTATGTTCACAAAAAGGAAAAGTCATGTAGTATTAACCAAACACTCCAGCATCCACTGCTCTAGGTTGTATGTATCTGAGTTTAAGGTTATGATGAGGTCAGTTCTGTTGCTCACTGATTGCACACAATTTTCTTACTCCTACCTCCAAAGTATTAATGAATTAAACAAGCCAAAAATAATCAAAATATTGAAACTGTCATAGCAAGTATCACTCATGCAGGTTAGGTTTTTTCCACTGTGTAATTCATTAAAAAGTAGAGAAATAGGCAGGAGAAGCTCCATTACATATAATCCTGATACCATAATGATATCCTATTCTATTCTGAAATATGCCAAATTTGCTCAACTAAAGTGAATAACACTCATTTTCTTGGAACAAATGGCTCGTCGCAGTCAAAATAAGCCACCTATTAACATAAAGATTTGTGTCTGATTAATTTTCTGAACTCATTCTAGTAGACCAGTACTTAGTATTTGAAAAATACTAAGATTCTATAAAAATGTTAAGATAATGAAATACTAACATGAATGGATTACAATTAAATAATTTCAAACAAATCAGCATGGCTACTCAGTTAGGTTACCTTCTTCTTTTTGCTAAGGATCATTCATATCCTTTTCTACTTACTTCCTCTACACCTAGATTTCATTTACACTTAGAATATCATATTTAAAATTACACTGTTAAATCATATATGACATGGTAGAGAATCACCTTTTGGGGACTCAGTAATGGGAGTATCCACTCTCTCGCTGTCTTGACAACCTTCTCCCATAGCTTGCCACTCACTACTGTTGAAGCTTGAGGCCTTTCAGCACTTTGTCCTCAGTTTCTTACATGTGTTGGCAAAGATTTGCCTAGTTTATGTAACACCAACTTACTTCCTTCAGCCAGGTCCAACAATCCACTTTCCTAAATCCCTAAATTTGAGATGGGAAAATCCAGTTCTCACAATTCTGTTGTCAACAAAACTACTGTGGGTCAATGAATATCAAAGATAGTTGAACTCCATCATACTTATCCACTAATAGCTATACCTACTTCTGGAAAAAGAGTGACAAAGCTGTTATGTGATAAAATGCTGTTCTCCATGGATACCATGAACCGCAGAGGAAGAATGGCAGGTAGGGGAACCCAGTCCTACCCAGCCCCGGCCACCCACAAGCCCACCACAGTAAGCCTTGCTGACTGGTGGGATCTGGGGGCATGGAGCTGTGGCAGCTGTGACCTCAGCTGTGCTACTGGGTTTGGCAGCTCCCTAGCAGAAACTACAAATTTTGCAGTAACACCCGCTTAGTAATATTGTGTCACAAACCATATTCATGGGTGAATTTATCAAAGTTATATATATGTTGTTCCCCAAATAATTACAACAGATATTACAGAATAAATAAAAAACAATACGAAGAACAAGCTTTAAACTAACCATTTGGTCACTATTTAATAACTTTGGTTTTTTAAACATTTCTGCCTTTCTTGCAATAAAAAAAGGATAACTGAAACTTCTAAAGATTCTTACTGTTACTTAGCCAACACCAGAAGGACTCTGCCCACACTGCCTTGGTGAGGTGTGCCAACGGTTAGATTAAACAGAGCTGTACTAAAGTGATGTTTTTAAAAAAAATTTATTTCTCCAAGTGGACTGGGGAGCCAATGGAGTCTGGTGAGATGCAGATATTATCTAAGCTCTTAGTTGTCAGTGGTGATAGGAATAGAATAGCTAAATAGCTAATATAAGGACATAACCTTAATATAAACCTGTGTTCAGAACTGACATGCAGCAGATAAAGAACATAATACAAACTGTAGAGAAATCTATTAGAATGATCTCTTTGACGGTTTTTTTTTAAACATAAAACCCCTAAAAATATTACAATAGCAGTGCTGACACTGTCATTTACCCTTCATTAAGAAAGTGGAGGTAGGAATCCTGTAATTCTAAAAGCTTTCTGGATCAAACAAAAATCATTAACATATTCATTTTTTTATTTTCTTCTCCCACAGTCTCAGTGCCAGCTTATAGTGGTTTAATGTGGATCACAGAAAATGTTGCATGAATATGATACAAGCAGAAGTGTGATAAATTTATTTTTAATTTACAAAAAACCCCTGAATTTTTCTCCATGCTGCCTTTTCACAAGATAAATGAAGGTACTATGGATTCAGGAGCATTCAGAAGATGAGCAAAAGGTTATGTTTAAGAAATTAAAACATCCGCTGACTGAAGTTTGGTTAGCAGAAAGTGGAAGAGATTTTTATTCAGTTCAGTGAATATGATTCAGAAAATCAGCTATGCCAAGTTTGCCCTCAGTTTAGCAACGAAAAAATAGAGAAAGGTCGCTTATCAAGACAATATTTCTGTTCTGCTGAACCACTGCTGACCAAAGGTACAACAGCTCAGTGCCCACAGTAAAGCAGCCTGGGAATTACATTTAATTACATTGACTAATTCCATCCACTTTGTTGCAGACAGCCAATGTAGCCAAACTTCCAAGAATTTAATGTTGGCTTTTACACCGATCTTCACAAATGAAAGTGGTTTCTTCATCTGCTGACATGACTCTCATCAAACTAATCTTCTCATCCTTTTAGGCATTTCTCTATCTGTTCTGTGAAGCTTCAGATGTTCAAAGCAAAGAGATGAATCTATAAACCCAAGCCTTTCATTTTTGTTTTGCTTACAGCCTTTTTAAACAAAAGGCATCTATATAAAAGTTTTTGTGCTTATGCTTTTTTAGCTGAAGCTTGCAAAACTCCCAGTTACCTTCTCTGAGACTGACAAATACATAATAAAAACCAGGACATTTGCATTGAAAATAGATAGACATATAGAAAAAGGCGGACTTTGTTCAAATAAAATCTTTCAGACCTCTCTATATGACTAAACATAAAAATAACATTAAAAGTAACAACACACCTTAATTAAAACACGATAAAGACCACAAAAATATTATATATCAAATTAATTATATCCTGAGAGGCCAAAGCCCCTTTTCTAACTGACCTAACTTTTCTAACCTCTAACTGATCTTTGTCTAACCTCTCCTTATGTAGTTTTCAGAATGCAGATTTTATGCTTCTCCAACATTTTACTCTCCTTAGTGATAAAATTTTTTTCCCTGAACTCAAACCAGACCTTTTCTTGCTGCTTATGCCCATCATATTTTCTTCTGTCCACTATGGATACAGAGATTGGATTTTGCTCTTTTTCTGCAGACACTTTGTATTTAAGTGATACGTAGCAACTTGTGAGAGCCTTACTCACTGTGCATTACACATGAGTTACTGCACGTTTTCTTGAGCACAAAGATTCAGGTTACTGTTACTATACTACTACTACAATATGGAAACTTCGAGGACCTATGGTGACATAGGATTGCGCTTCAGTTCACAAGGGGCTTCACAAACATGCAGTGGCCCCTATCTCAAGGGAGTTTGTGATATATACATAAGATACAAGTGGATACAAGTGCAGGAGTATAAGGTCATACAATATGTATCACAGCGTCTGCACTGCTGCCAAGTTTTGAAGCCATCGTGGCAAATAAGAATTTGAAGAAAAAACATTAAAGAGAGCAATTAAATAACTACGGGGATTTTTCAAGGAACTACACATGGGAAAACCCACAAACGCTCTTGTTTGAAACCTAGTGAAAAACCCATGCTCTTTAATGTTCCTACAAATGATCTGGATGCAGGATTTGAATGCTCATTAAGTAAGTTTGCCAGTGATACTGAACTAGGAGGAGCTGTGGACACCCTTGAGGGCAGAGACACCTTACAGAGAGATCTGGATAGACTAGAGAGCTGGGTAATCACCAACCATATGAAATTTAACAAGAGCAAGTGCCTGATTCTGCACCTGGGACAGGGTAATCCTGGTTACACATACAAATCGGGGGATGAGAGGCTGGAAAGTAGTCCCACGGAAAGAGATCTGGGGCTTTGGATTGACGGCAAGTTGAATATGAGTCAACAGTGTGCCCTGGCAGCAGAATGGGCCAACCGTGTCCCAGCGTGCATCAAGCACAGCATTGCTCATCGGTTGAGGGAGGTGATTGCCTCACTCTGTGCTGCACTGGTAGGGCCCTACCTCGAGTCCTGTGTGCAGTTTTGGGCATATAAGAGTAAGAATATAAGATGGACATCAAACTATTAGAGTGTGTCCAGAGGAGGTCAACCAAGATAGTGAAAGGCCTTGAGGGCAAGACTTATGAGGAGTGGCTGTGGTGACTTGGTTTGTTCAGCTTGGAGAAGAGAAGGTTGAGGAGTGACCTCATTGCAGTCTACACCTTCCTCAAGGGGGGCAGCAGAAGGGGAGGTGCTGATCTCCTCTCTCTGGTGACCAGCGACAGGACACAAGGAAAAGGAAGGAAGTTGCATCAGGGGAAGTCTGGATTGGACGTTAGGAAAAGATTCTTCACTAAGAGGGGGGTTGGTCACTGGAACACACTGCCCAGGGAAGTGGTCATGGCATTAAGCCTGTGAGAGTTCAAGGAGCCTCTGGACAACGCTCTTAGTCACACGGTTTAGTTTTAGGTAGTGCTGCGAGGAGCAGGGAGTTGGACTTGATGATCCTTATGGGACCCTTCCAACTTGGGATATTCTATGATTCTGTGATTCCAAACGGGATAAAAAGCTGCAGTATTGGCTGACTGAAAGTAGCAAATAATGTTTTCTGTTAATGAAAGCTGAAGAATGGGATAAAATCAATGGTAGTTTTGAAAGTAAAACCAAATATCTTGTTTAGGTGAAGGAGTACAGTGGTTTCAGGCTACAAACCAATGTGTGACATGAGTAGGGGCACATTTGCAGCACCAACAGATGCAAGAAATATTTATACAAAGACACAGATTTATACTAGTCAATGTCAGGAAAAAAAAATAATAAATTTCATGTGAGATTATACAATTTTTGACCGTGTGGCGAGGTATGAAAGGCCTTATAGGAAAAAATGAAACCATTTGATAGTATCAGAGAATGAAATATTCCTTTGTTTGTTTGAAGACTTATCAACAACAAATAAAAGTACAGAGACAACCCGAGAATAACATAGGAATCATCCTTCAGCCTTTCAGAGTGGAATTCCTAAAGACTATCTGCAAGATCCTGACCACATTTTTTTGATTTGGCAGAATAAATCCGTTTCATTCAAGTCATCAGCAAACATACCTAACAAGGGCAATTTTTTTTCTTCTTTCTTTTTTTCTTTTTTTTTCTTTTTTTTCTTTTCTTTTCTTCCTATGCTACAGCATCCAGCACCTCAGAAAATCTTTGTGCATTTATTTGTGACTCACGCATGAGTAATAACTTTTGCTAAATGGAAGAATGAGTGGTAATATTTTCCCATGTAGCATTTACCTGACTATTAGCAGAATCCCTTCTTAACCCCACCAGATGCCTATCTTCCAAACTGGAAGGATGTGCTTGTCCGGCTCTTTGATTCAAAGTAATTAGCACCAGACTTCCTGAATGAGAACATGTCCTGTGGAAACAAAAGGTGGGTCCACAACATTACTTAAGATGTTTAACCTTTTTGTATTCTGAAAGTTCATCTCTCAGAAACTTTCTGAGCTTTTCCTTCTAAAATTCTCTAAAAGTCAGCTTTAAAGCAGCTCTTGAAATGAGAATCCAGTGTTCTCTGGAAAAAGCTGAGCATATGTTCCAGGAAAACAACAGTACCTTAACTCTCCATATTTTCCCTCAAACAATAAAAAGAATTTTTTCTCTAGATGCCATTTTAGAATTTGATAATGCATCTGACCAGTGTTTTTCACAAACACTATATGAAGGCACGATAGACCAAAATATATGCATTAATTAAACATGCAAAACACATTAGACCTATCTTCCTTGGAAAATGTGGGTTTCTTCTACTGGTTCACAAATTATTATTGTATTTCTTTTACAGTACATGGATTAGTTTCAGACAGTTGCTGGATAGAAATATCAGAAAAATATGCATGCTCTAAGAAATAGCTGGACAGACCAAGCAACATGGTTTGTGTATTGCTAGAAAGGAGTTTGAGGAGGATACATGTTTCACTGCAAATGTCTACTTACTGTGTATGATGCTTTACTTGCAGCTTCTGTGATGCAAGTCAATTTGTATTCAGTATCCCCAAACAATGTCCGGGGAAAATTAGGTGTTCTAGACTGGTATCTATGCAAACATCACACTCAGCAAGGAGGAGCCTTCAGACAAGCTGAAGCTAAATGCTGTACTCCAAATCTTTCCCCTTCTCCAAAATTAGTATTAATAGAGGCAAAGGATCACAGGATTATTCATGATGGAAGGGATTACATCTGCCTCTCCAATCAGGAAAAAGAGTTACGTTTTTCAAATCAGAAGGAAGTGAGCACTTGCACATCAAGCCAGGCTAACTTGAATTGCCAGACCCCCACAGCAGAGTCAGCTCTCAAAGTTTGTCCTTGCGCAATATAGGGCTGGCATTCAAAAGCTGTCCTGTTACTTAGCAAATGCAAACAAAACATGAAGTGCCTTGAGCTATCCAGGAGCCATGTGACCTTGTGAAAAAGGCAGAGAGCTTGGGTAACAAACTCTACCTTGCAGCAGGGCTGATGGGGTTTGGTGGTACAGTTAGTTACACAGTCTCTTGGCTTGGCTTCCTTTGGAACAGGAGCAGGGTGAGCTTGTGTCTCTTGAAGCAGCTGTAGTAAATATGCCCCACAGAATAAAAGCAAAAGATTAGTTCCTTCAGGAGGCCTGAAAACCGCCGTGCTCGGTATAGAGTTCCCTGAGGTAGGTTTTTGGTGTTCCTGGATTTATTTAGCACCTGAGGGAAATTTCTAGGATGTTAGGCTTAGACACGTACATAAATCAAGTTTTAGAACCTTGAGTTCTTTTCTAGAAGTGAGCCTAGAAGTCCCATTTACTGTAATGAAATCTATAGTGAATAAAATACTGGGTGGCTGCTTTTAGACATTTGAGCCATGCTACACACTGAAGGAAGATGGAAAATATGAAAAAAAACCCTATTTAAACAGGTAATTAATGACTTAATAATCTGTCATATATTCATAGAGGAGGACAGGGGGATAAACTAGATTTAGACTAGCTGTCTTAATCTGATGTTTCCTGATTTCTCAGTATAATAAGGAAAAAGTGGGATTTTAGAAGACATTGTAGGAATAGGAGGAGAACTTGCAGCTGAGAAGCTGCATTGTGCAAGGGAAGACACTTGAATAAAATACGCAAAAAGTACAACACAGAAGGAATAAGCAACAGACAAATTTAAAGCAGAAAATGTTAAAAGACAAGAAAGTGCCAACAGCTGATTAAAGCAGAAAGGTATGTCTTACTGTTCTACATTTCAGTTGATAGCTAATTAATGAAACCACGGTATGTATGTAAACTTATACTACATTTTGGGCTTACATGTTTTATTATTTCAATAGCTATCTGAAGAAAATAATAATGGTGACAGCGCTCTGTGAAAGTGTTTTCACAGCAAGAGAATCATCATGATATCAAAGGGTAAGTCTATAGCTTTAAACACATGTATATAATACAAACCTAAATAATAATAAAAATTAACATTAAAAAGTTACTTAATGGTCAACTCTACACATAATTTCTCAGCAATTTTTTGCTGACTCAAGTTTAGACATCAAAACAATTATGCAGGTTCCCTCTACTAACACACGATGTACTTCCACAGGCATCAAACTGAAAACTTGGTAATCAGCAGTGTTCCTCAGTATATTTTATGCTATCTATAAAAGGAAGAGATACAGATTAGCATACTAATAATCTCTGTTTTGTAAGACATTAATGGCATTTCTTTCTACAGCCACCCATTCACACATGGCAAAGATTTTGCAAGAACAGCCTGTCAAATCAGACAAAGGATTTAATCATTGAAGAGCTGATTTCTACTGCTTACTCTTTTTGTAGAATGGGGTAAGGGTATTTAAAGAAAGGGCAGGGTGCTTCTGCATTAATACATTCCCCTGAATAAGGAGCAGTAATGATGGTTAAACTTTTAGGTGATTTAGACAATCAATAATTCAGATCCCATCCTGTTCAACAACTCTTTAACTTCTCTGCAATACATCATGACTGTCAAATTCATATATCCAGTACATCCAGTAATACTTTAAATATGAGAATGATATACTTGTAGAGAACTTTTTACAGAATGCCACGAGAGATATGAATCTATTGCTAGAAGATAAATATCTTAACAGAATTAAACTATGGAAACCTCTGATCTTCTTCATTTCACTTCTGATCTTAGTCCAGAAGCTTGCTATAAATGTGTGAAGCAGTACATTTCTCCTGGCATATCTTTGAAACATCATGCCATCATCTATTCAATATAATTTTGAGAAGTGATTTACTCAAAGTACTTAATATATTTAATGATAATAATTTAATAATTTGATAATCATAATAAACTCTTTCATATATGTTTCCAAAGGTTTTTGCATTCTTTCAGACATGTAGCTGTGATTTTTTTGGTACTGGATATATTTCTGGCTGCAGTTAAAGAAATGCTTTGGAAACAGCTCCAGTACTGGGGTTTTTTTAGTTTTGATATAATAAACTTCAGTATTAAGGACATACATTTCTGTTGGTTTGGAATTTATAACAAACAATCTTGTTCTACACAGCTGCAGTGTAACATGGGATATAAAGAAACAGAAAGAAGTCATAACAGAAAGGAGTTATCATTCCTATTACAAATTTTCATATTATTATGAGCTCATAAATGGAAACAAAAAGGAAGAGAAAACTTTTGTAAAACTGTGCAAGCTTATCTGCATGGTGACAAACAGCAGTTACCAAAACATTTTCAAAACATCACAATGTGGCCTTCTTAAATATTTGAAGATTTCCCAACCTTTTCTAGGACCCTGCTAAAAGAGTTCCCTTAAAAGTGCAATGGTGTTATGTCACACCAAAATGAGATGCTGCAGAGTGTTAGTGGTTGCATATAAAATGTTAAACTGTGACAAGTAAGTTCTTTAATGTAATTGGACTGATATAAGTGGATTACTGGATGTATGATTTTTTTTCTATTCAAATAAATACTTCCCAATGAAATCACTTACAAAAGACTATCTGAATTACTAGTAGACAGAATACAGCATCATGCTGTTAGGTTTAGATAGTTTTTTCAAGGCAGAAGTGTCTTGTCAATTATATCAACATGGAATAAAATTTATCTCTTTTCCAGAAAGTCATGCTGCTATTTCAGCGAAAAAAGGGGTTCTTATTTTTTTCTAGTTACATGTTCCAAAGCTTAAAAAATATTTGTGAAACATTTATTTAATCTGGTCCTGCTAGCTGACATGTACCATAGTGCACAGAGCTTATATGCATGCCCCTTTGCAGTTTCAGGATAGTTTGCAGACACATTATCTGTGTCTATTTATAATATTCTAGTGATATAGGACTTGGTAGCTGGAAACATACATGGTAATGGCTTAAATAGGACTTAGCAGCAAGTCAGTTTTACAGCCTGGAAAGAACTCAGGAGATCATGGCTGCTGGATAGGGGCTCAAATTATCACAAAATATAACCTCTTTCTAAATCACAGAGAGATTGCTATCAAGCAAAAGGTGATTCCACAGGTTAAAACAGATTTAGGGAATTTCATCCCACATAACCTGTTCTGACAAGTTTCTTACTCTTTCATATCTACCAGCTGCTAAAATGAATGTTGAAATTCCTGGGGGCTAGTAAATCTCTCCTGCAAATAGAAAGAATGGTTATAAAACTATATCTGATTTTTTTTTTTTAAATATGTGTTGTGAAGTAAGGTGGAGGACATGCTGAATGAACAATCTCATTCAATTTTGTTTGAAAAAGAGGAAATTAAAGCACTGCATCACCCCTGGAGGTTTCTGGAATATTGCTTCAACAATGAGTCAGAGAAATTAAAGTTGTCCAGCAAAATGTCAAAGTTTGGTGGTTTGGGATTTTTTTATTTTTGCTCCCCAGAAAAAAGTATAGCAATAATATTCAGGGTAGCAGCCACCTAGATTGGGACCTGTGCGTAAAGGACTACCACATACAGAGACAAATGAGCTTTGGTACTGCTTTCTTAAAAGGATATTCATCAGACAGCTCTGTTTAGGTCCAGCCACACTAAAGTTTAAAGTCCCTTCCACAGTGCTAGATCTGGTGACTCCTTGTTTCCTTCTGCCACCATGGGATATTGTGAAATGCAGTCTTGATCATTACTCTTCACAGAGCAAAGACTACACAATCTCACAGCACCACAATTGTTAGACTAGGATTGACTTCCCATAGAAAAAAAGAGAAATAAAGATATGAAACCCCAAGAGGGATAGTTCACTTCTTCAGGGCAAATGGTAGCTACAGCAAACAGCCTTACAGGCTCTGTAAGGTTACCAAATCTCTACACCTTCTACATTAGGGTAAGTATATAAGTCTAGATAAAACACCTACATGCTTTCCCTTGTCGCACTTTCCTCAGCAGTTTGAACACGTCTTTGATCTCAGATTAGAGTCCCCTACAGTGTTTTTGATCTCTGCCTCTGCAGCTCATGATTCCTGATCTGATCCCCTCTCACTTGTGTATCCAGTTTTCTGCTTCTGGTACTTTCCCCTTCTTTCTCTTAAACATACATTGGTCAGTGAAAGACTACTCCACACTGTCTTAATCAAATTCCAAAACTGTTATCTTCCTCTGTAGCTTGATCTTAAAAACTGGCAACCACCATCAAAAGTCAAGAAGATTACGCAGGCAGGAGCGTTCTGAACACAGTGGCATACTGTCCAACAGTGAAGAGGGAAAGAGAACACAAATAGACCCCAGTCAAAACAATTTCATTTTGTGTCAAACTTAGGAGTCTGTATCTTGCCTGATATATAGAGAGAAATGTGTGAATCCAAAAACAGTAGTATTGCCAACAACTACAGAGAAAAATAAGTGAAAAAAGGTCTTAGAAAGAAACACAAATATCTATGTTTGGCTATCTTACTTTAAAATTGAGCATGCAGACATTAAGAGAGAAGAAATCAGGATTATCACTGATAGAACAGAGATCACAAAGCAATAAAGAGGAATTCAAGGGCATGTTCATATTGTACGAAGAAGGAAAAATGAGGGGAGGAAATCTGGCAAACTAAAAATACTGAAAAGCTTAATTTCTGGTCGATCTTTTTTTTTTTTTTTTAATCCAATATAAACTGCTTCATTTTAAAAACTTTTTTTTCTCCCACTTCCACCGAATCCTTAAAATACTTTAGTGATGCTTTTAGTGATTATTCCTTAGATAAAGTCAGTTTTGAAATGAAAAACACTACTTAGCACAGATATATAAGTTCTCCACCTGTAAATTTCCTACCACATTTCTGTTTTCTCTTCCTTCTTAGGTGCCACCCAGTTTTTCTTATCAGGTCAAAATGGGTACATTACACCCTCACCTTGGTGAGTTAGATATAGTTAACATGCAAACTGGTATAATTGCCACAATAACAAAGAAAATGTTTGATGAAGTTCTTGATACTGAAGTAGAAAGAATTTCATTCCAAGTTACCTTTGGCATGTCACAGTATACTTATAAAAGACTTTTTTTTTTTTAAGTTATGCAAGAATTTTATCCTTTACATTTGTCTACATAAATACATTTCAAAAAGCCAATTAAAGATATTGCCTAGATAGGTGCAGTAATTTCTTTACTAGATTTTCAAAAGGTATATGCTACCTCTTAAACTTTTTGTTTGTACTCACTTCACAGATGTGTAAACTCACATTTGTACCAGCTGACGGTTGCAGTTATTAGCACCAGGCATTCCCATACTAGAGCTGAGAATGGGATACCTATGGGGGTAGACAGGATAAAAATTCGTACTGGCATAGCGGAAAATAATTTAAAGGCAGAAAAATGCTTTCCAAAGCAGTTTCCAAAATGCGTTGGCAGACGTATCTAATGGTATCTAAGGCAAATAAGAACACAGAAGAGGCATTGCTGGATGGGAATGCAATGAGGGTTCTTCTAGTATGCGTGGGAATGCAGACACAGGACTATTGGCTAAGAGAAATATTTTAATGCCCTTTGATCAAAATGAAGAAGAAAAACAGCTAAATAAATTTTGAATTTAAAATACTAATAAAGCTAAAGTGTAACGAAGATGTGGGGTGAGAATTCCCTGTGCTACAAAATGGATTACCTTGTTATCCATAATCATAGGCAACTGTTCATTACTTTGCCAGCCAGCACTCTTAATTTGGTTGAAACACTCTGAGATCTTGCATTTATACCCTGGAGAGTTAATTTTCTCTCCAGGATGGCCCAAAAGCTTTGGCAGTTGCTAGTGCTTTTCCTGCCCCTGAAGGAAATGAATGAGTTGATGAGGACAGATAAGAGGAACTGTTTGCTGTTCCCTTGAAGACTGACTGGGCTGAATGCCAGTTGTTTTCCTGGATGGGACAGGAAGATGAACTGTCATCCTACGGTATCAGTGCTTTTCCCACAGCCATCTCATTAGACTTCAGCAGCTCAATTTTTTTTGGAAAAGCTTTCATCTCCCTTTCCGACTTCGCATCCAGGCCCAAACTAGCACGCCTCTTTTAAAGTGGCAAAATGTCCCCAAATACAACAGTCATTTCTCTTCAAGTCTTCCCCCAAGTCTCTCCAATCCAGCCATTCCTTCTCCGCTGACAAGAAAACAAAATTGTATCAAAGTTGCTTTAGTGACTCATCTTAATTGTGGGAGACTGATTTGGCGGTTGAGATTCACAAGGGGGGCTCTTAAACAGGACACCTTATCTGTTCAGACATTATAATCCCCTGTACAGTTATCTAAAGGTCCGTTGATTTCCCACTGCTATATTAGAAAAAATATTGCTTACACGGTAAGCCAATAATAAATATTAGACTATTTGTATATGAGTTACTTGAAAACTGACTTCATAGAAGAAGCTTATATCCTTTTTAGACATTTAAACAATTAACCCTAAAAGCCTAACATTTGAAAACAAAATCATTAACTAAATGAAAAAAAAAAAAAAAGTAAATTAGACGATACACATTTTGGCAAGTGAAGTTTTAGACTACCTTACTAGAAATAAATTTCAACAATTAGACTTCAAAAATAGTCCATAAGAGCTTAACAAAGACTTTTTTTGTCTTCTTAATGAGAAAAGCTAGGCTTGGATGGCCTTGACTAACCATATGTTCCCTTTCAGATTACAGAAAAATATTCTCAGTGGCTTTTAACAAACCCTCCTGCTGATTTGAATCAATTGCTAAAATCACAATTTACTTTCATTCCTTCCCTATAAATAGCAGTTCAAACACCAACAAAACACTTTATCGATGACCAAATTGTTAAAAACGTAACAACTAGATAGATATTTTTTACACAGTATAGTTATACAGATTATTAAAGCAAAACATCATTATAAAATGCGTTTCCAAATCTGTTCAGTGGAGCCTTGACAAAACCTGTGGCCTATGAGAGATATTCCTTTCATTACTGCCTCCCTTGGACCATCAAACTAGTAAACTTTTTCCCCTACATCTTTACAAACCAGGTCCATTAAACCAAAGAAACCCATAAGCTCTCAACTCTTGCAACATTTGTATAATTTCCCCAGGAACCTTTTTACATTTGAAAGGTTATTATTACATAAAAAAATTATCTGAAGCAAGGTCACAGACATATGCTCTTCCAACTTAGACTAGAGTCCTTCTTAACACTACTGAAGTACCATTGGCATTAGGAATAACAACAGTATTATTGTATTATGCAGAAAACCGTGCAATCAGGGTGGTATTTTAAATCAGTTTTAGAAAATTATGCTTTCTAAATTATGTTATCTAATTAAATGCCTAAAAATGCTAAGCTATAAGGCAAGCGAATCTACATTAGAGGTCGTAATTTTAGAGATAAAAATTCTACAGCAGACAAGACTGGAAAGGATATCTCCTGGACGCTAATTAATGAAAACATTGAAATGAATGATACAAGCAACTTCAGTGAAGACCTTAATGCTATCTAAAAGCACAGTTGTGAGCAACTATCAACCACCCTTTTAAAATAAAGCTTCACTTAACATCTTGAATCTGTAGTACATAAGTCCATTAAAAGGGAAAAAAGCCTGAAGGAAACTGCTTAGCAACAACAGAAGGATGCAAGATACTCTAGCTTGAAAAATCACAAATCAAAAGGAATTAGTTAGGCAGTCAGATGGAGCATATGAATTGAGTACTCCAGGTGCCCAAACAGTACTTATTTTTCAAAACCAAAACAAATCATGGAAATTTACACAACTCTGATTTCAAGGTGAATAGCTGGTTATTACGTCCACCATAATGAAACACTGCAAGATAGCAGAACATATTTTAAATTCATAAACAGAAATGAAGACACTTCTGTTTACTAAGAGCACCATAGGAGCAACAGGAGGTTGACAAGCAAATCTTGATCTCACACCTACTTTTGCATTGATTTTATGAGGTTTACATGGGAATAAGGAGAAAGTTGCTTTCTTTTTCTTTTCTGTTTTACACAAAAGTTGTGGTCTTAAGTTAGGTTAGTTGATAACAGATTAATGAAAATGTACTAATTGTTCTCTCATTTTATCAAAAATATTTTTCATATCCTCTTCAAATTCATGTAAGTGTAGTAGCTGTTGTATTGCTTGTGAACAAATGCATTTGAAAACATTCTTGAAATTAGAAAATTAAAGACATGAGCAGACAAACAAGTTATTCCAAGGTACACTAATGTTTGAATCTTTGCCACATTGGTTTCTCTTCAGGAACTACCCATATGCAATGTTCTTACCCTGAGACATGTGCTGGTAAATGCTAAGGAGGTTATTGCTCTCTCTCCAAAGGATATGCTCTTTCACGTTTCCACAGAGTGAGAAAACACAGACTGTTTCTGTGGAAAGGCCTTGTTGTAAATTTGTACATAGCCTCATTTGGAAAAAAAAAAAAAAAAAAAAGCAGCCCACCCATATTCTTAGAATTAAAGTATCAAATACACTTTTCACAGCAAAGAAAGCTAATGTAGAAAACACAATTGTATCTGTCTTCCAAGACAATGATACCTTGACCATTGTGTCACATGGAAATGATTGGGACACAATGAAAACTGCAGTGATCAGCAGTAAATACTTGAGATCATTATACATTTCCTACAGTAATATTTACTTTAGTTAAGAAAATTAACTAAATGATACAATCTTAGTAAATCAATGGGTTCTACAGACTGCAGTACTCCATTACAGGTATTATAACTGGCATTTGTCCAGGACACAATTGATAAAGGCATTTAGTTTTGGCAATAAAAACTCTAAGGGCTGGAAGGATTTTAAGCAGTTCATTACACTATCTTTTAAAAACTAGAGCCTTAGTCTTACTTAGAAAATACATTAATTCAAGTTTCAATCATAGGCATAGCAGGAAGCAGTCTCTTCCATGTGAAGGAATTCTTATGAAATCATTGCTTGATCTCATTTCTAATAATGTGAACAGAATGATCTCAGTTCAGGGCAGTTTTCTGATATTAAAATATTTTTTGTATTTTGTTCCTATACTCTAACTTTTACAGTATTTTAAAATTATTTTAAAAATGTATAACAAGACAGAATATGGTACACCATGATGGGACACACAGCTATGCTGTAAATATAATTTCTTCTTCAACCCATCACTGCTTTATTTATACAGTCTTTGCTTTTAGATATAAATTTTTTTCCCCCGACTTTCATGCTTGCAACTCATTGCAGAATGTCTGTCTGTCCTTTTTGCATATGACAAGAGAATTTGGAGGAGAATTGAGATGAGGAAGAGTTAGTTGGATATTCAGAAAATTTGAAGAAACAACCTATGTCTGTGGGACTGGCCAGAAATACAGAAGTATTTCTTAAAAAATTGAGCAACCATGCAATGGAGACTGGCAGCATAAACCGATCAGAGTGAAGAACCAGCTTTTGAGGACTAAATGAGACGTGACTGACAAAGTGAAGGTAGCCTATGCAGTGCTTTGGCTAGCATTTGGGTCTTCTTCTACATCATGTTGATAACCATCTATCAATATGATAGAGGAGAAGAAAATTATAAAATGTAGGGGTGTCTAGGAAAATATCCTTCACGTGTGCTTAGAGCAAAAAACGGTTCCACAATGTCTAAGCCAGGAGAAGACGGGAGGATAGAAAGACATTTGTGGGGGAATACACAAGTAACATCAATGGGCTGTGCAAAAGCGAGTTGTTGGCCTTCGTCCAGTTTCCAATTCCACAGCTGAAAAGATGTCAGAACGTCAACCTTCTTTAAGCAGCACCTTCATGGTTTCACAAGAAAAGGTCAGCTGGGTAGATGCAGAGAAAGCACTACGACCCTGATAAAGATGAAGGATTAGACAAAGTTGTGGAACATCAATAACAAGTTTGAGCTACGTGTATCATCATACATGTTATCTTCTCTCCAAAGTTATTAAGCCTTTCATCTACAAGGTTATTAAGCTTTCTAACACACTTAATAACCAGTCAAAGTTGAAAAAGTTTTATCTTGAATAATAAAAATAAAATTAGACATCCTGCAAAGTAACTAATACCTTCCCATTTGGCCTCTCACCTCACAGAGAGCATGTTATTGCCCAGAAGGTGGATTCGTGTGTTTAACTCATTATTTTTATGAGGAAGACTGATGGCAGACCCTTTATTGCTTAGATTATTATGTATTCAAAGACTTAGACTTTTGATTAAGTTGAAATAGGTAAGAAAACTATGCAAATTATACTCTTCAAATACTGAAGATATTTTCACTTTATTTTTCTGCAAAAATACTTTTGATCTGCTGCATTAAAATCACACTAAACACAGCAAGTTAAGACATACTGTAGACTTCATGTAGCTAAGTCTACAGTGAAATCTCTAGGTTTAATTTAACATATTCCCTCCATAGTAGGATTTTCAGTATTATACTTACTTGCTATGAAACAAATTAATTACCATTTTATAATATGTTTGTTATTAGCACAGGTAGATTTTTTTTAAAAGATCACGTTCACAGTCTTCTGAAAGTCTTTGCTCAGCACTGTTCTACATTTACCTGTGTAGTGATTTCTGTAACCCAGTTACTTTTTAAGCCCACATTTAATTATGCTCCCTTCATGAATTCAGGCCAGTCTAGAGCATCTGTAGGTATGAGATTATTTCAGATATAAGTTTGACAATGTACTTAGCTTTCCATTGCAAGTCTACAGAAATAACATTTTCTACAGGGATGAGAGTCTGTCAGTCCCTAATGTATTTCAGAATTGACTAGGTCATTTGTTAGCTCCATCTAAAAGCATTAGAATACAGGGCTAAGCATTTAGTGAGAGGAAACCATTAAAATGAATGGGAAATCTTATTTTATAAAAACAATAAGGATATGCTTTCCAGATTCCAACTCCAATTCCTTTCATTTCATTCTAAGACAAAACCTTTGATAAATTATTTAACTATTAATTCTAGCAGTTNTTTTTTTTTTTTTTAATACCTTTTGTGTGTGTGTGTTTAACTGTCCTAGTATAAAAGGAGAGACAAAAAAATCAATGAAAACATGCATCAGATATTTGTAGATTATTTTCCGTGGCGGAAGAGTTCTAATCTGTGGCATTTGAATAAAAAGAAGGAAGGGTGTGTAAACCAGTGTTTTTCTTTTAAATAAAAGAATATATTTCCTGTTTCCTTTTTAAAATCAAATTATCAATAGACAGAAAATGTAATTCACTGAACATCTGCTGTTCTTCTCTCAGATCAAATTGTTTAAATAGAGAAAGTGATTTTGTAATAAGGCAAAACAAGGGGAGCAGGTGCTGATCAGCAGGAATGGCTTTTCAAGAAAAATATATTTCAAGATGGACAACACTTCTTGCCTCATTCTCTGTTTTTCACCTTCAATAAGAGAGTAGATTATTTGTTGAACTCAACCTTGTACCAAATTTGTGTTGGATTTAGCTTTAGAGCGTAGGCCAGGACTTTGTGCTTCAGAAATTCCTTTCTTAAAGACAATGTCAGGGGAGCAACTCAGTAGTTATTGTAACTAGAAATTCATTCAACACATTTTACACCAAATATATGGGCATTATACTTTATGCATACTCATTCACAAATATGAGAAAACCTAGTATTATAATCCTGTTTGTGGTTCCTTTTTACAGCAGCTTATAATGGTGATGCTTACATTGCTGACCTTTATATACCTAACTCTGATACCTAATTTCAAAGGCTAATTTCTCTGGGCTATCTGTCCAGCAAACCAAAAGAATTTGTGTGGAAGCCTTAGCTTAAAGATCCCTAACTTAATCCAGTCACAAAAGGGTAAAGCATTGCAGTCCCCACTTGGGGGACAGTACTGTAGTCCAGACATACTGTGGAAGATGAAGAGAATGGCACCCCAGGCCAACATCATTGTTCCACAATGCCCAGTGTGGCATGAGAAAGCAGCTGAATGTGTGTTTCAAGGTCATCCTGTCTCCACATCTCTCTTAGTGTTCCTGTTTGGAGGGTTCTGATCCAATCTATTCCTAGCAAAAGCAAAGCCACCTACTTTCCATCGTGATAGTATTCCTTGGCAGAGTAGCAGACAACACATTAGTTTAGTGCATTAATATTTATATTTGAGGGTCTTATTTAAAGTACATCTTTGTGAATGCTGTTCAGACTTGCATCCAGAAAATATTTTTAATTTAAATCCAGTTCTTTCTTAGAATATAAACACTTCTCTTTCTACAGTGTTCATAAGCTACATAAATACAAGCCCTTTTTCACCTCTGACATTTCTTGTTTTAATACATTTCTCATCGTTATGAAGAAAATTAAATATGGCTTACCATATGCTAGCTGCTAGCTATAGACTGAGAAATGCCCTCATGTCCCACACAGACATATTTAAAAAAAAATTGTGTTAAGGGAGAACTTTGTAGGCTGTAGACCTGAGGTTCACAGTGTTCATGACTGAACTTTCTAGCTGAAAGCTAGCTGTCTACTCAGTACCATGAATGCGGCCTTGATCTTGCTTTACATCATCTCTGTCCAATTTGCAAAACTATGTTCCTGATTTTAGTTATGGGCTTTTTCTCCTGAAATAAGCAAGAACTAGTTAAAAGTGAAACCAGAGTTGTTGCAGGTCAGGATAGAGACTGTGCTGTACTAAACAAGGGAGATGAAGCTTTAGCTGTGCCTATTCGTATCATACTTCCATGAAACTTATGTTACAAGTTTTCTACTTCTTCAGTTATTAAAGCCAAAGAAGTTGAAAAACATGGTTTTACAAATAAAAACGTTTATGTGCTCCTTACTCCAGATACCACATGCAGAGGCTAATAAGTGCTGCTGTGTTTTAATATTTTCTTCTTGGGTAAGTGTTAGATATATGATAACAGTAATAGTCTAGCATCAAAAGTATATGCTAAATAAACACAGAGTTAATTTTCAAACACATAAAAATACTTGCAATGTTTTGTTTCTCATTAGTTATTTCATCTTCTTCATTTTAGCTAATTGTAGATGTCCAGAGGCTTATACAGGCTTATTGACTTCTTTATCAGAGGTTCTGCAAGAACTTGTTTAAAAAGGGTGTTGGTATTATGTACTTTAAAGCTTTTTCTCATTTAATAATCCTGAATATGACAGCCAGTTTTGGTTATGCAAATAAAACTCAGAGATTTGTTTCATAATATTTTCCTCTGGTTATTATTGATAGCAAATAGTAGCTGCTTCTCTATTCTACCCTTTTTTCTACTGTTTATTTTCCTGTGCATTTCAATACTAAATAATTCTATTACCTTTTGCCTCCTTTCATGTTGCTTTCACACAAGGACTTGGTCTTTCTGGAAGGGATCAGTGTTCTCAGCCACTCCCTGCTAGTACTTTTTGCTGCTGTGTAAATAAAATAATACAAATATAAAGACTAAAACTATGTTTTTTTCTTGCATATATTATATTTAGAATAGGACAAGAGATATCAAAGAAACAAGAGCAAGGAACCCTGAAGTACTGTCTAGTTCAGTCTACTGTCCCAGGCTGAAGCAGCCATCCTTAAAAACATTTTTGATATATATTCTCCTAACCTGTTTTGAAGAATTGCCAATGACATAAATTTTACTTTTGCTAGTAAACAGTCCCATTATTTAGGTATTTCTAATGATTAACAAATCTTCCTGCTTCCTTACTTGCCGCTCTTTAATTCTTGTGCACTACCAGCTCCTCTCTAGGGTCAAGTAAGGGCTATGATCTATTTGTAGTGGAAGTGCTGATGAAGTAGGGAAAGCATTTAGAAAGCCAAAGATCCCAAACAGCTACTTGTGCAACATCACTTGCACAGGGTCAGCTCACAACAGCACACCTACCCATTTGACTGACAACTTTCTCAAATCCTAATTTGTGTTCTCCCCATCCACTCCCCAGTAAGACCAGTGGACATGACATGAGTAAGGACTGAGGACACCAGGGTTGGGTCTTCCTCACAATCTGCAGACTGGGATGACCAAAGGCCCAGATGGGGCCCTTCTCTTGCTCTGTTCTCCTCAAGAATGGGTTCAGGTTAAGTAGAATAGTGCAGATATATGGGACTTTTTCAAAAAGAGTTTTGGTGAGTGCATTGCAGTAAGTAGTCTTGTACTGGGGTAAAAGACATTAGAAGCTGGAACAGCTGATGGCATGTAAGCTTTGCTTCACAGACACCTACCAAATGAATCATTGAACAGGTCTCGCAGCCAGGAGATGAAAAGCAGCAACATCCTGGTAGAGGGAGAAAGCATCGAGTACACCTCACACCCCTCTGCCTCTCCCCAACACTACCTTCCTGCCGTCGGCTCCAAAGGGGAGGAACAGGCACAAGACTGGCTGGTGCACAGGGACCGCCTGGCTCTTCCTCCTTGTAACTAAATAAGCCACGTCATCAGCCACTGCCAGCCAATCACAGGCCACACTGTCAGCCCACGAGGGATGCCCTCAATGTGTGCTTGGACAGGTCTTGAAGATTCAGCCTGTCACTAGCCACCCACATCCAGCGGCAGTTTCCGACGGCACTGGATGTAATCGTACTGTGTGCTCTCCAAAACAGCAGTCCTGACAGAATTGCTACTTACTATGATAATGCTACACCACGGTGATTGTAACCCCAGTCCTTCCCCAGCATGGTCCTTATGCATGTCTGCCTCTCCCTCTTCTCACAACAGCAGGTAGCTGACAGAAGCGTGCGACCTCCTCCTTTACCTCCCTTCCCTCACCAGGAAATGTTTGCCCATAGTTGTGGCCGCGCTCTTGGGTTTTCCCGTTCAATGGGATTCTGTGACAGGATTCCGGACAGGGGTGACTTGTATAGCCAAATGCTGCCATTCCAATGACTACCAAGAAGCAACGTATCTCCCCTCTGTTTCCTTATAAAGATTCCTTAAACAAGCTGTACTCATATTTGCATTATCATACTCATGTGAGACATTCCAAGTCTTTTTTCTTGGCCAATGAAATAAAAAACCCACTAATATATCAAGATCTCCAAATCCTCTTGTTTACTGCCTGTGCTGCTTGAACACTGAGGATGTTTCAGATTCTCATACCTTTTTCCTATTTATGTCTTCTGTGATCTTATAAGCATCCACAGCTCCCCTACTTCTTAGTCCTGTTTACACTTTGCAGTGCTAATATTGATTGATGTGGTGTTATTGGAAACCACTAATCTTATCTTAAAGCCGTCCTCACAAGTTCAGCTAATCTGTGGTCAAAGGTGTGCCTCTTCTTCATGGCATGACCTCTGTCTCTGCTCCCTTTCTTAGAATTTCACTCCTGACTGTAGAAACCAAAACCTTTCCCAGTACCATAATCTAAGAAGTTATACATTCACACTCTAGCTTGTTCTTGTCTGGTCCTGGGGCTTTTTAATTTGTCACCAGGGATGGAGACTAGTAAATAATGACTAGTAACCAGTTTCTTCCCGTCAAGAAGCTGGTTTGCCTTCAGAGGTTATGCAGCAATGGTCCTTCTAGCCATTTATCCTTGTTACTGCTTTGCCATCATTTACATTTTGTTGATTATGTCACATACTCTTGAATGCTTTCCAATTTAACTTATGCTATTGGTATTTTTACCCCTGGTTCTTGAGAGATTTGAGTAGGATGCAAGCTAGAAAGTTTTCTATTCCCAGCTTTCATTGATAAAAACGTTTGATTGTAGTGTCCAAAAGTAGATGGAAGATCAGGATCAGGAATGGATGGGGAGAAAGGGGGAGGAAGCAGTCAAGATCTTTGTGTGGATGCAGTACTCATGCTAAGAAATGCTTTGTCATCTTTGGCTGTGATGCTAAACATGTAGTTTGCCTTTTTTCATCTCTGCAGACTTTTCTTTACACTCTTTCCCAAAGCTCCCTTGTTGCCCATAGTTTAACTCCCAGTATCTGCTAATCTGTTAATTTTTAAGATCTTTTTTACTTACATCAAGCCTTGTCTTTTTGTTGGTTATCATCAATAACCAAAACCAGTGATGACAGGACAGTCAGCTACACCTCTTCATTCTCAGTCTCCCTGTGATGCCCACTCAAGCAGCAGGACTGATATTGCCAATCACCCACGCTCTTCAATATCTTCTTGTTCTCAACTACTTTTGCAGCACAGATTACAATTTCTTCCACAATTCCAGGACATTTTAGGAATGCTAATACTATTTTAGGTAGTAAGTAAAGGATTGTTTTCTGCCTCGCCAAAATTTCAGAAATCTTTGCCTCTAGCTGACAGGCAGCAGAGGAAAAAAAAGGCATACTGTTCTACAAATGTATATTATGTCAAATGTCATGTGTGCAGTCACAAGAGGAGAGAAGGGTGAATTAAATTTCACAGGAACGCTTGCATCTATAATTTCATAACTTTCGGGCGCTGACTTTGTCACCTTAGTTATTCTTAAGACAGCTGAAACCACTCTTCTTTTACTGCAAATTGGCTTCAATTACCCTGGAAAAGAGTTTTTATTTCTTCTTGAACACACAGAACTTTGTTCAAATCTTCATCTCTGAACTCATTTACTCAGACAAGTGTCCTTTCCTTCTGAATTTCTTAAACCTGCCTTGCTCAGTCTACTCTAAACAGATACATATTTTTTCTACCATTCTGACCTTCCCATGCCTACTATGAATTCTCCATTGAATAAAATTCAAGCTGCTGCTTATCATCAAAGGTTTTACTCCTCTCTACTCATCTAGTGTCCTTAAAGTTACAGCCATACCTTGACACACCCTACTCTTCCAGAAGCACGACATTTGGTTATAGATGTGTTTCTGTTTTCTGCAGTTCCAGTTAAAAAAATGAATTCTTTTAAATTCATTTGACTCATTACAACACCCAAATTTTCTTTAAAGAATCCATCAACATTTTTGTCAAGACTCCTCATGATATCTTTAGGAAAGAGGACAACTCAGAAGTGGTTAAAGGGCATTCATACCATTATTTTGACATGTACATGGAAAGACAACATACAAAAATATATAATCACACATCTGTGAATTTATCTGTATTCTTGAGCTTTTGTGTATTTCATCCTTTTCAGTCTTTTGAGCTCTCTGCAAATAACATTTACTGGAATATCAGCAATATATAAAAGCTAAAATACAAATGTCACAGGTTATACTCAGTTAGGAATTCCAACATATTTGAGAATAATAGATAATAAAGACCTGAGTAAAGGTAGAAACATGGACAAAGTATATAAAGAAACAGTCTGTTAGACTTTCTGACATTGAATACCATCTTATATTACTATCAGACTTGCTGAAATAAAATGCCAATTGTTCCAGCTTTATCAGACCTAACAGAATTGGATCCAAATGCAAATAACTACAATAAATTTTGGAGAAGAAAATATAGAGACAGGATACTTGTTGAGATGTGCTGTATGTCTGAAAAACACCATGTTCAACAAATTAAATGTGAGAGATTTGGCAGCAAAAATGCTAGCACAATTTAGGTTTCACACAGAGAAGAATCAAGTCACTCTACAGGGAAGTAAAAGTTACTTTCTCCACCACTGTGGTGACAGTACATGTGGAATAAAATGTATGTCAGGAAAAAAAAAAAACATGGACAGACTGGAAAGTGTTCAGAGAACCACAAATTTTTAAAGTATTTAATGGAGAAAGACTTACAAGAAGAAATTAATAGAGCTGCTTTTGTGGGGTTTTTTTTCTTTATTAAGATATGGTTAGAGAAAAAGAATATTTTTCACAGTTATTTATGTCCAAATGCTTGGAAACCGTACTGCAGCTAGTATAAATCTGTGCAGCTTATTGGAGAACAGAGTAGCTAGGCTGATTTATATTAATGGAGCATAGGGCACTAAGAACAGAAGCAAAATTTAAGTTGATGTGAGGATGTAGTAAGAGAATTTTAGTAGACTATAATGAAAAAAACTGTAAAGAACCATTGGATTTTAGAACAGACTCCCAAAAGAACTGGAACAATGGAGACCACTATGACTAAGAGAGTGAAAACTGTTATAAATTGTAATTCTTAATGGCACAGATGAAGACCATCGCCAATGTGACTGTGGCTTTTTCTTTTCCTGTTTTAAACTTGTGGAATCAAACGAAAAGACTGAATTATAAGACTTTAAGGTTGTGATGTGTTTTTGTTACTTTTATACACATTTTTAGACGGCAATAAACACCACAGATTTATGGTCTCTGGAATTATCATTCTGACATTTACACAAACAATAACAGACAATTGTTCTTTAGAAAACCACAATGAAATATTTTAAAACCTCACTAGACAGCATTGTCTGATACCTGTAAGAAGTGCTCTGCAGCGGCACTGTTGTTTGCAACCATTCATACACGTCCTAAAAGGAAGGCATACTTCCCTTGTGACAGTCATGTCTTTTAGTCATTTATACTGGGGTGAGTAGGTATTATGTTCTTTTAGATACGCTGCCATTCCAGCTGGCAGAATCATAAATTTGGAAGATATTCTTTCACTCACTCACTTTCTTCCCTGTCTGCCCTTGTAAAATATACCAAAATAGAACAGACGCAACAGGAGCGACTGAGAGGTTGCCTCTACACTGCCACGTTAGCGCAGACTTACAGCTCCCATTTGAGTTCAAATTCTCCCATCGTGCATGCTGTTTATGCATTGAATCAAACCTGGGGCTCAAGGCTGGTGTTAGCCAACTGGCTCAGCAGGAAGGAGAACCTTATTCCAGAGAGCACTTCTCATACGAAGAAGTGGGAATCCAATTCAGGTGTCCCTTGTTCTGGAA
Organism: Chionis minor; assembly: GCA_013398295.1. Lineage (NCBI taxonomy): Eukaryota > Metazoa > Chordata > Aves > Charadriiformes > Chionidae > Chionis > Chionis minor. Next base: position 206,965 of record VZSF01007530.1, on the reverse strand, counting down.
GAGAATTTGGACTACCCTGCCTTTGAGCAAGAAGATGGGGGAGGTGCCATTGTGTGCAAGGCTAAATTCAAGAGGTGCAGGGAACCCACAATGAGCTGGACTCTGCAGGGAAGAAGTGCAGAGAGACACTTGGACGGATGACCTCAGGTGAGCACAGCACCCAGCAACTCTGTCCTGTCAAGACTGGGGCAATTCTAAAGGACTGGTATGTAGGAACCTCATCCAGGGGAATGTAAGCAAGAGGAAAATGTAAGCACATACAGTGTATAAATATCCAAATTTTTAACCAGCAGGTGACGCCTAATGGGAGAGTAGTTGGGCAAGTACTCACATTTTTGTGAACCTCTAAGTGAGTAAAAAAGGGGAAACTGGAAGCGGGATCTATGGACTGTTGGAAGTCTGGCACTAGGACAGGTTGAGATCTACAGCTGCAGCTGGGGGAGTGTGGCACAAAGAGATGGGAAGGTTTGGGAAATAAAAGAGAAACAACTCTCTCGAAGCAGTGGGGACAAGGCAAGATGTGGTGGTGACTAGGAAGGTCATCTGAGGAGCTGAAAAAGGGTTGATCAGGAGGAATGTGGACTTCAGAGATAAAGACTATAAGCAGAAGGCAATTGTAAGGGAGAGATAGATAGTTGAGAAGAAAGCCAGAAAAAAGGAAATAGAGTTGTCTGTGCCAGAATAACGTGACTGGGAAGAGAAATCAAGGGTGGGAAAGAGATTGGAATGATCCTGGCTTCATGTTAGAGAGCATATGAAAAAGAGACCATGCTTTGAATGAATGGGCAGGAACATATGTATTCACAAGAGACATCTTTTCTGAAAGCCTGCAGTGGAGCTGGCACGGCCTGAGTCTCACTCAACTTAATCCTGGTAATATTTAGAATTAGAGTGTTTAGGTTTAATCTTGCAAGTTTCCCATAATCAGAATTTCTGAAAGTCACTAACAAAACAGATGTATAAATTCTCTGTTTGTTATTAATAAATGACTGTACCGTGAAGTTCTTATTAAAAATCTCTTTAACATGTTTATACAAAAACCATAAAAACAGAATGTTGCACAATCTGCTTTGCTATACTCTTGGCCAGAGTTAAATAAAATCCCATCCCGAAGTAATTCAGTTCCAGCAACACAGCTCTGGTGGCTATACAATGAATGCTAGTATGCATCTTAAAGGTTTCCTTTAGATTTACTACAAAATGCATGGCTTTATGTGAGCAGCATGATAACAGAGGTAGAACTGAACGTTGTTTTAATCTTTAAGACCGCCAATGGAGAGATCCACAGAGTCCTAAGTACTTTTACAGTTTTCTGTCCCTGAAGTCATTTCCAGGGAGGAAAAGCCCAGGATGATTATATTATTCTTCACACTACTAATAGGTGTAACTTCCTCCTCCTCTGATATCTGGAGGTTATATATAATATTTTTGTCATTCCTGTCTTAGGAGGAAGGAACTGAAGTAATTCTCTACACTGACAACATCAGGAATCTTAGTCTACCCTCCCCAAAAGAAAGTTAAGTACAGAAACTGCTAAAATTCATTTCGGACATCTGCAGATATATGAAAGACCTATATTATTCCTGTCTAAATCTATTTATAATGGTGTGGTTTTGGTCTTAAAAGCATGATTCTGTTCTTAAAAAATAAACTGTGGAACTGGCTTTATGCTTCTAATTTTTTGTGTTGTATCTGTTCAGTTTACAAATAATAAATGTTCTTGAAATTGTGCCAGCCTTGCATACTCATTCTGAAATGTCACACTGTGGGCTTTCTCATGGGTATGTCAAAGAACTGGCGCAAACACAATTTGTAGAATTGGTAGAAATTCCACTGAATTATATATATCCACTGAAATATATTCAACAAGCTTAAGCCTAGACCTAGAGATTTGAATGATAAAATTTACAACTAAATTGCAGCATTTTCAGTGGAGTATATAAGTTTAAATAATCGCAGAATTTCACAGTGGAACACGAATTAATTTTTTGTCATGATGCACAAGACAAATATTAAATGAGTGTGTGTGTATGTGTGTGTATCCTCTTGGGACCCAAATGAATCTGAACGAGCTGTCCAAGTGTCCAGAATAAACACAGCAAAATAGCCTGACATACCAGACAGATGGCAGCGTATTGATGTGATACACAAGCTAGCTGTAAACAAGAATCAGAACATACCTAGCCACAGTCACAAGATCCAGTGTAAACTACTGAGCTTTGTATGTCAGAGATTTAACCACCCTGAGTGCCATGCCAGATTGCTGCTGGTATTCTTTAGAGACGTCTTGGCTGTCCTCACGCAGCACTGCAGCCTGGGGTGCCATCCAACCCATAGCCCCTCTGTAGAAATGCTTACAATCATAGCAAAACAACATGTGAAAGACAGAGGAAATCACAAAATGTTAATATATTATATGATTTTATCATCAAATTTCTGTCACTGAATTTACAAACCAGATATATAATTTGCACAGCAACGGTTATAAAAACATGTAAAAAATTGGCTTTGACATTAAAATAAACACTAGTTCCTAATATGCAGAGGTCACATGCATAGAGTAAGTGTGCTGTTTCTACAGTCTAATTTTAATTACAAATCTCTCCAACACCAGTCTCCAGGACTCTGTATTTCTCTGAGTTACACAAAATAATAAAATATATGATTACCAATGTCTGAAGCATTGTTACGTAAAACAACATAACTAATGTCAGTGCAATTCTACAGTAACATTAGGAAATTCAGAACTGAAATTTAAGAACAAGCTTTTAAGCTTAATCAGAAGAAAAACTCCATGATGATCAGTTTGTAATGTTGCATCGTTAGCTATGTTCACAGCACCATTCATTGTTAATTAAATTTTCAGTGCTCTCTATCCTTCTCTGTCTATGACGATAGACATCACAGACAGAGATGGATGCCTAGCTATGACTTCATCAAACTAAAAATCAAGCAAGATTGGTCATACAATTAGCAGGCTGTAAAAATGCTTCTCACAAGAACCAAGCTCTCCTTTTTCACCCCTTTTCCACTCCTCACGATGTCGGGAGTCACACTTCTAATCTACCAAGCTCCTGCCTCTCAGGTCTGTCTCAAGCTCTATGCTTTAGTACTGCAGTCCCCTTCCTCTCAAGCTGCTCCTTCAAAATCACTGTACCACTTCCCAACTTCCTCCTGCCTGCCACATAAATCTCAGTTGACACACCTTTGCTTGGGAAGGTCTCCATTTGTCTTCACCCCCAGCAGTGATCTGTTCAATGAAACCTCTGAAAACAAGTGTGCAGCTCCCAGTGGCAGAAGACAAGGGCTTCTTTGGAGACCACTGAGGACAACAGCCAACTCCATCACCTGCTCACAGGTGGGGTTGATGTGGGATAGCCTGCAGGATGCTTGACCAGGTCAGGGAATTGCAGGATGCAGAAACAATTCCTTCATCTCAGAGGAATTAAAGAAAGACATTCCTTGTGAGGTTACTGGTATGAACACAACAACATGAGAGAAATGTGATCATTATCTAGTACCTCATGTTAAAAAAAAAAAAAACTAGTCCTTTTTATAACCGATTGAAATTTAAGAAAACTTTTTAAAATTTAGAATTCCTTTGTGTGTTTTGTAAAATATTGTTCCTCCTTCTGTCAGTTTTGCCCCACTTTCAGAATGAAACTAAATATAATCATGTTAAGAGATTTGAAGTTTTTTAATGCACCTCCCCATCAGTTTCCTTCATTTAATACCTTGAAACACCTTGCATTGCAGTCATTAATTTACCCTACCTACGGTACTGTGTCCAGCTCTGGGGCCCCCAACATAAGAAGGACATGGACCTGTTGGAACAGGTCCAGAGGAGGGCCACAAAGATGACAAGAGGGCTGGAGCACCTCTCCTATGAAGACAGGCTGAGAGAGCTGGGGTTGTCCAGCCTGGAGAAGAGAAGACTCTGCGGAGACCTTATAGCAGCCTTGCAGTACCTAAAGGGGGCCTACAAGAAAGGTGGAGAGGAACTCTTTATCAGGGGTTTTAGTGATAGGTTGAGGGGTAATGGATTTAAACTGAAAGAGGGTAGATTTAAATTAGATATTAGGAAGAAATTTTTCACAATGATGGTGGTGGGGCACGGGAACAGGTTGCCCAGAGAAGCTGTGGGTGTCCCATCCCTGGAGGTGTTCAAGGCCGGGGTTGGATGGAGCTTTGAGCAACCTGGCCTAGTGGGGGATGTCCTTGCACATGTCAGGGGGGGTTGAGACTAGATTATCTTTAAGGTTCATTCCAACCCAAAACATTCTATGATACGATTCTATGATTGAAGAAGTGCCAGGAAAGTAGTTTAGATGAAAACTAAAGAGCTTTCACTTCTGGCACCACACTGCAAACTGAAGTTGTAGAACCTTACAATATATGTAGGGTTAGCAATCAAGCTAATCAAACTAAATTATTTCAAATGTTTCTCACAGACATCTTGACAGCAAACTGGTCTCTTATGTGAATTTCAAATCCTGAAAACAAGAGGCTAAAGCAAGCTGTTTTATTATACAGAAAAAGAGAAGGAGGATACCACTGGAGCCAAAGATCTATATTCTCTTTTCACCACACACAAAGATCTAATCCAAAACACTTGGGAGTGGGAGCAGCCAAAATCAAAGAGCAGTCATCGAGATACACATACTACAAACCAGCAGTTAATGAGCTTGTACATAGGCTTATTAGTTGACAGCTCCATACTTCAACCAGGGACAGCGTACAGCCAACTGTGCTTTGAATGCAACTAGCTTATGTCTTCTTCTTCAGTCATTAGAGTGTTCTTCAAGTGAAGTCCCATTCATCAAGAAAGACAAAGGAATCATCCATTAGGAGCAGGGGCAACATGCGCTATTATTCTTTAAGTGTTGATTGTCGTGAGGGAATAGTGGGAAGAAGGAAGTTTTGGCAAACTCTTCTCTCAAACACTGCTCTGTTGTTAGTAAGTAGCTGCAGCTGCCATATGCTCTGATTCATTGTGGTCCAGCCGTTGAAACTAGAAACACAAAAAAATTAACAAGTTTGGGTTTGGTTTTTTTCCCCTAAAAAGAGAAGGGACAAATTCAATAGACAAAAAATAAAACTCAGATAATTGTCATATGCAATTACAAAGATAGTACAGGATGGGAAATAAGAGAGATTTGATATTTACTTGCTGAGCTTCCCATCTTAGATAACTAAATTTGTAGAGCATACAGTCCTGTTTTGACTCCATTTTCTGAAGTAATTTGTGGGACAGCCTCTGCAGTAAATAGGGACTTAGCCTACTGTGACACAAAAAGACATGAGTTCCAGACTTGGCAGCTAGATACATCACATCCTGGGCAAAAATGTGATTTCATAATCATCTGAATTGCACAATTTCTGGTGGTTTTCTCATAGCGTGTCCTTTCATTGAAAGAAAATGTTTTTATTTTCTCTTTCCTAAAAATATAATATGCAGTGTAAACCACTGTAGTGCCAATCCCTTCACCCAGATTTATTTTAAAATGTCTTCTGCCAACTGCAGATACAGGGAAAATAACTGTGGTGTCTCAGTAAATACATCAGTTCTAGCAAGGTTGTGAGAGAATGTGGAAATTGGGGGAAATTTCAGTATTATTAAGCAGGTAGGAAAAACTGTAACTGAAAGCAAAGTACTTTTAAAAACTCTTGCTTACTCCTCTAATTGTTTTGGAAAAAAGCTCTTTCGCCAGCCTTCAGAATACAGTTTTCTACAACAATCACTACGGCAAAAATTTTTCCTGTTCATCCCAGCTATTTTTTGTTGTTTCAGATTCTTTTCCTTTGTAGAGACTATCATTAAGGATGGACAGATAGTGCCTTGAAAGATGGCAGTAAACTATCTCAAAGGTTCTACTGATGCCCATTGTCATAAGGATCCAGCTAACAGTGAAGTCAAAGTCTATATATGTCAGATAGAGCTCCAGGAACTTCTGCTTTTGCTGTTTCCTTCTCTGGTCTTACCACCAGTGCCCATTCTTTCCTAACTCCTCGGTGATCTGAGAGCCAGCCCAGCAGAAAATTAACTCCTTCTTTAAAAAAAAAAAAAAGGAGATGCCTGTTCGTCAATGCAGCTCTTTGAACTGACTACTTTTGCAGAGTCAGATGACTGCAAGTCCTGACGTGAGGGGTGTGGAATACAGAGCTGGAGACAACGAATAGTAGGATCCTGGCAATGCCAGAACAGATTAGTTTAAATGTGATATTGCAGCCTTATGCTCCTGCTTCAAGTCCTCTGAATGAAATGTCTAAACCAGTTTAACTTAGACTAAACACTCTATCTTTTGTCCCTTTCTGGGGCTATATAGTGTTATCTGAGTTAGGTCTCCAGCTGGCCTGATGAAGACATGTTAAAAATGTGCGGTTGTATTTTGATTAGCTGAAGAAGAAAATTTTTAGAGCAACAGGACTAGGAGAATATTAACATACCTACATGGATTTATTTTGTTGTGTTATGCACTTGGAACATATTTTGGAAAAAGATGAAGCTATGCATGTTACCTTTTTAAAAAAAAACAACAGAGGTTATTAATCCTGTACGAAATACCAAGCAAAACAAGCTGATGTACTCTGTACCGTATGTTCGGTCACCAGTGAGTCACATCCCATATTAATAAAAATAGCCAGAGTTTTCCAGCACTCCTAACATCTGATCTCTGGTTTATTAGAGACAATCGTGAAAATTGCTATTTTGGTGCATATCACAGTGCTTCCTCAAATAAATTCAGCAGGTTATTCCACCAAGTCAGTTATGGGAGATAAGAGAAGATGTATAAGTAGAGGGTAAAGGTAGATACAATCAATTCATTTGAAAAATGTACACTCTGTTTTTTGTATTGTGAACATATGTTACTAATTATACTGAAATAAAATTAGTCAGATTGAATGCAATGAGACAAAAGGGCTATAATTATTTTAAAGGGTCTCATGAAGATTCCTCCAGTTTAGGTGAATCCCCAGGGTCCAAGCAGCCTGTTTTATTCTGCTCTTCTGACATTTATTAGCATATGACTGTGCCAAGACATAGGCAGAATGCTTCTGCAACAGAGTCTAACCAGATATACGAAAACATTTTAAAAATAATTGCCTGGATACTTCACTCACACTCTTAAACAGATAGACATTGATGCAGTAGATTGTACTACACAGAATCATTTAGCCTGTCTCCAGCCTGGAGCTTAGAGGGAAGCTCAATTCCAAACCAAAGAATTCTAGGAAAGCTTTTAGGGGAAATAATTGTACTTAAGAAACTGGACAAAAATTTTGCGTGTTTTTACCCTCTGGAGATATGTTCTATTTCAATTCAAGTCAGCTGTCTTCATCATGATTTACTGACAGAATAATTCTGTGAAAGTGACCACAATATGCTTTAAAACATTGGCAGCAGCAACAACAACAAAAAAAAAACCACAAAAAACCCACCCAAAGACATAAAAAAGTAATTATGATTGTGGTCAACTCCAAAAAATAATTTCTTAAGAATAATAAAGCCTGTTAAAAATATGCTGAAAGGGGTAGCTAAAAGATGATAAAAAGCTGACTAAGAGTTAAATCTCTTCCAGCAACACGAGCGCAATTTAGAGACTATACTGAAGGTAAAAAGGATATGCATACTTCCTGTCATGAAAGATTTGAGAAAAGCAAAAGGAAGACAGCATGGCTAAACAACAGTGCAAGAAAGATTAGTAAACGCATGAAGGCAAGTCTGAAAATGTTGAAGTGGTGTCCAAATATGGAAACTACAGAGGATGAAACTTTGGCAGGTTAAATATAAAAACACAGTAAGGCAAACCAGAAGACCACTTGAAGAAGGTTTGCAAAAAACAACAATAAATATTTTTTTCAAACATATCAGGCACAGGAAGTCTGTCAGGGAGTCCAAAGAGCCAGCAGACATTCAGAGGTTAAAAGGAGTACTCGGGGAAAACAGGACCATAAAAAAGAAACAAAATTAATCCTCCATTTTTGTGTTCACTGTGGATGCACATGAAAATGCTCTCAGGCCAGAAACCTTCTTTACCAGGAGCTCATTACAGGAGCTGTCTAGATTTAAGTGTTGGTAGGAGAGGCTATGGAAGAAATAGATAAAATGATTGATAAAAACTAGGATCAGCTGTCATTCACCAAGAAACTCGAGGATAAAATAGTTCAGCTAGTAAGTGCAATATGCAACTTTTGAATTAGAAATGCTTGAGTGCATGTGGACTGGAAGGGGACAGATGTGATGCCAGTTTTTAAAATGGATTCCAGGACAGACCCAATGAGCTAGGGACTAGTAAGCTTATCATCTGCACTGGACAAATTGGTGGTAGTTACAACAAAGACCAGAGTCAGCAGATATAAAACCAAATACAATATACTGCAGAAGAGCTCAAGACATTATTGGGAAGGGCAGCTTTGCCTTACAAGCTTCCTGGCATTCTTTGAAGGAGGCAACAAGCTTGTTCACTGGAGACATACAGCTGTTGCAGTCTACCTGGATTTCCAAAAAGCACCCAATGAGGTGCTTCATCAAAAGCTCTTTTGGGGACTTAGAATAAGAGAACATTTACTGATTAATTAAAGACAGGATAAAGATAGGAGACATCAGGTAGGATTAATTTGATTCCTGGAAGAAAGTCTACATGTATGCATGCTAGGACTGCACTGCTCAAAATTGTAGAAAATAACAAGATGACAGTGTTCCCTGTGACTGTTATATTACTGAAGGGTACTAAAGATAAGCATCAACTATGAAGTGTAGAAGGAGAGCATGAGATATAGTGATCGGATGTTAAAATGGTAAATAAGATTCAATGACAATAAATGTAAAGGGCTGCACAAGAGAAAACAAAAATGCTACTAGACCAGTACCCCACAGGGATGAGTTCAAGGATTACAGTAGATATTTCTATGCTTAGTACTCAGTAACAGTGAGGAAAACAATGTTTAAAAGTATTAAGAAGAAAACAGAGAGCATCATTATGCCACTGAATAGATTGTACCTTCTTCCAATAAAAGAAGCAGGAGTCATCAAATAAAACTAGTGATTGGCTGGGGTCAAAGCAAACAAGGTAACGTAGCTGAGCTATGAAGGTTTTTGCTACAGAATTTAGAGTTAATGAAAGAAAAAATGATCAAAGGCTATTACAAAAATTGTCATCCCTAACACAGAAATTTAGGCACTTAGCCATGAATTCTTGGAAGTCTTGCTTAGAGACATAGTTTAGTGGCGTACCTGGTAGAGTAGGGTCAATGGTTGGACTAGATGATCTTAAAGGTCTTTTCCTAAATGATTCTCTGATTGTATGATTCTAAGTCAGAACGGTATTCTGGGGAAGTAATACTGGAGATTCTCTCTACTTCTGTATTTGTTGTCCTGGAGAAGAGAAGACTTAGGATGGACCTAATAGCAATTCCAATACCTAATAAAAGGCTACTGAGAAGATGGAGATTAGGCTGGAGATCTGCTGTCCTGTCCAACCTGAATAATTTTGTAGTTCTGTGATTCACTAAGTTTCGGCACTGCTGGAGACAGGCTACTATGTTAGCTGGGCTTTGGTCCAATCTAGTATACCAATACTCATCTTATACACATGTATGCATTAGAATACGCTGTTAGAAACTCAAGGTCAAATTCAAGCTCAGTCACAACTCACCATCTCTGAAAGCTGAATGATGCTAAGTGTCACATTTGTAGCTTCAAGAAATAAAACTGTCTTTCTGAGTTTTACCTTCATTCTTTCAAAAAGTAAAAATATCGAAGTCCTCACAAAAAATATATATTCAAACATCATATTTGAGACCTTTAAGAGAAAAACGGTATCAGAGAGAAACTCATTCATAAACTGAAGCTTTGTTTGGTTTTGGTAAATAATGAAGACAGCAGTTTAGCTGCCAATTTAAAAGCCAGTCACAGGACTGACATATTGCTGCCAAAAAATGTGACATGTTCAGGAAGAACAAGGAAGGAAAAAATGGGAGAAGGCACTCCCCTGTAAATTAAGACTGCTATACGTACAAAATTTTAGATGTATAAAATATCCGATACACGGGAAGAGATGAAAAGCTGAATGGAATCATGTCCACAAATGAAAGTAAAAGAGAAAAAAGAATGTGTATATTGTCAGGATATGAGACTACCATAGCTACTTTCATTTGAAAGAAGTTTTTTGCCCCAGACTCTCCAGTAAGATATTGCAATACACTCAGACTCACTTTTTTGTCTTGGAAGTAGAGGGAATTACTAGGTGGCTACTGCTTTAGAGGAGACTAACAGGTAGAGGAAGCCATTGAGAATGTGAAAATGGAAAAACCTTTGTATGCACCTGATCAGAAAATACTGCAGTACCACTCTAAAAAGAGCAAGGAAGGGAAGGAGTGAAAGCAACAAAACAGTGACAATAAACCAGATGTTATAAAATCTGACTCAGGAATGTGTGGTTTTGATCTCCTGGGAAGGTACAGGAAGGGGAAGGTAAAGTAGGAAAGCAAGTACTTACTGAAAGAAACCTTATAAAACACACAATTAATGAGAGACACAAAGAAAAGAGGAGGAATGGCTTTTGCTTCATTAGGCACAACTGAAGCAGAAACGAATCATACAAGAGGTGGAACACAACAAAAGGCACATCAGAAAGAATCGGTATAAAGGAACAGCAGAAGTGCATGGGGTAAATCAAACACTTGTTAAGAGATTGAGAAGCAGCAGGTGAAGAGAGCTGGAGGAGAACAGAAAGGGGTTAGCAGGCGTGCTAAAAGACAAACCAGCATGAAATTAAAGGAAAGCCAACAGAGGACCGTCTGACTTTGAATCCCATAACTCCCAATCCTACAGAAAATCGGCTGTACAGAATAAGAACTGGGCTGGGCAAATACTCAGGAGCTGTGTAGGGACTTCAGTCCTGGGCCATATTAAGGGTATGCCATTTTTCTGCCATTTCAGTGTTTCTGCTGTTTTGTGCAGGAAGAGCATCCAGTCAGACTCGATGCCTATAAGGCACAGTAAATTAAATAATCTGGCTTGGGTTCTCTTGAGTGGTTATCTGCTCAAAGTAACCTGGGCAGGTGAGTGCCTAGAAGGATATGTTTGTCACAGAAATTATTGCACTGACTGATGAGCCTTTTGGGCCTTTCCTGGCCCCCAGGAATGACAACAGCATAGCTTGGGTACTCTGTGGTAAGGGCAATGATGGGGTTTGCACTCACATCTTGAAGAATGTACATGTTGTCACATCATGGCAGAAAGTAGATATCTCTGTACACGTACATGGCTTCTATGGGAAGGCCATACTACAGAGTTATGCAGGAGTATTGTATTCAGAGTTACTTCAGCCCAATACAGGAATGACTCAACCGAAATCCAAAAGTTTTTATTTTGTTTATACCTGCAGTACTATTAGGTATGGGACTTTTTTTGTAGACTGATAGTCACATCCATGAATATCATTCAGTGACGTGTGGCTTGCTTCATGGGCACATACAAGTCTTTCGTTCACATTTGGTGTATGGAAGTGGAGTATTTTCTGAAATGTTTAATACCTCCTTGATGCATATGAAACTAGCTATTACAATGTTTCAAAGTGTAAAACCTTAGCATATTCTGTAAAGTCATTACTCTGCCTTACAGATCTCACTTAAATATAAAATATGCAGTACTGTAAACAGCAGTACTGTACACACTTTTTTAGGAAAAGGAAGGCTTCTTGTCAGCATCAGGCAAACACAGCACTCTTACTCCATGCCCTTTCTCAGCTCTTTAATGACATTTAAAAATGCAGGAACCAGTGCCTTGTCAAAAACTTAGGTCAACATTTATGTCCCAAGATTGTAGCTGTTTTCTCTAGGCTAATTACAAGTAATTACTTTGCTTAAATGTTTCTTTAAAAACACAAAGCCTTTACAAAATCTGTAAAATCTGAGTTCGTATAAAAGAACATTAAAGTATTAAACTATCTTACTTAGAATTTAGAAGTAAACTTATATAGTTCTTTTTTCTATAATGCAGTTACTCTGCAGTCTTTTTGTCAGTCTAGTGATAATTTAAAAAATTAAAGAATTGTCTTAGCTCTCAGCTAGAACTCTATAGAGAATGAAAATGAGCAACAAGTAGGACTCCAGTATTTTCATCTGCTTTCTTAATGTTGCTCTCAAGACTATGTATCCAGTTCTGGGAGATATTTGTACCACCTTACTAACATATGCATGTCACCAACACCAGAAAGTGCTTCTTTTCAAAAGGAAGGGAAAGTATTCACCATGACCTAAACCCAAAGCCTTATCCATAAGGAGTTTATATTGAGGTTCATGCTTGCACTGAGTGGTCAAGTGCTGGAGAATGTTACCAGTAAATTCATCAGCTTCTTCATAAACTCAAAAATTACATTCCTTTGGATAAATCTGCACAGTTAAGGTTCAAAAAGAGAAAGCAGTAATGCATTGGAATACATCTCTCTTGCTTCCAGGAAGTTAGGTGTTGACAGACAGGATTCATGTTCTCTTGCTCATTTTACAAAAAAATGCAGAATGCTAAGTCAAACATTATGAAGAACATGCAAGAGCAAGATCTCTTTCCCCCAAATAATTGACTGTTCTAGGGATACAGTGTGATTTTTTCATAGAAATAGATTACAAAATGCTTGTGATTATCTGATTTTCAAATTACTGTGAAGTTGTTGTCGAAAAGATCCATTTAGAGGAAACACAATTTGCTAGGTTATAGTCATGTAACTGGTTAATATTTTATGCCATCTGTGGTACATCACATTATAATAAGTGATTCCTTTCTCATTTATGTGTAGACTGTAATGATGAAAATTATATAAAAAGCTATATATGTAATACAAAATATTTAATGTATAATGTATAACATATACAACCTATAACATATAATACTTAATATTTAACATGTAATATGATATGTATTTATATAATAATGTGAATTATATAAAACAGATCCAAAAGGAGAAAAATTTTCAAACACAGCAAACACTGCCTGATTAAATACATAGTATAGTATGAGAAATAAGTGGGAAGACTGTGAAAACATGTGGAATTCATTCACTGGATACAACAGAAAATCAAAACAAACATGAAAAAAAGTTAAAACATTAAAAGTAAGTTTATTCTTTCCCCATCTGGGTTACTTTTTTGTGTGTGTGTGTGTCTTATACCTTACATGGGCTATGCAATCAGAATTTTATAAAATAATTACATTATACCAGTAATAATGTAAGCAAAAGATTTTTTTTTGTTTTTCTGCATATATTTAACACATTTGTAATAAATTTATGTAATATTAAATGTAATTATTTTCTAGATAAGGATAGAAAAATGGAGTTATTCATACAACTATTCAGGATTGAAGCACCAGAGCTATTCAGGAACTGAGCAGCAGAGCTTGATTCAGTCAATAAAAATATTGGTTTAGAACTTATTGTCTTTTATATTCTGTGACATGGATTTCTTCACTTTCATCAGTGAGCTCAACCATTATTGGTTTATACAAGATTCAAAAGATACATAAAGTCCGTGCCTCTGAGCTTTTTATGCCCACTGGCAAGTTCAAGAACTGATCAAAGTTAGAGCTCTAATTGTGCAATGAAAGAAGGGTGTCTAAAAATGCATCTGTTTTGTGGAGTGCTTTTTGCTTCCCAGGAAATGATGGTACGAAGCATGCATTCCCACCAAACAACTCTATAAAATATAAGCCTCTAGGTGTTCCCATAGACATCATCTGCAACAGTCTATTTAGCCTTTCCTCCTTCTAGCTCTGGGCTAGTTCCATGGAAAGTCTTAAAAGCACATAAATCTCTCTTCAGGCAGCTAAGGCTGCATGTACATTAGCATGCAATTTGGCAAACAAAAGCAGATTGTCAGACTGAAGCTACTGGTGCCCCTGCATCCACATTATGTATGTTTCAGGGCTTGTCCTTCAGACTAGCTCTGGTCTGGTGCCTTGAACTGAACGTCTCCATCATACACATGATTCATAACTGCTCCAGGACTGGTCAGTGGTTTGAACCCCCACTGAGGGTAAGAACACATCTGCAATTTCCTGGTTTAATTTCACACAGATGAAACTAGAACACATGCACAAAAGCTGCTCCAGAAGCCAAGTCAACATGCATTAAGTGGGGATGTTTAGTTTCAAAACTACACCACTACACTGAATCAAGACATTCAGGCACATGAAGCCTACATCCATTACGGGACTGTCAGTGGTCTTTTCCTCTGGCTGTACATAAAGTAAAATTTCTCTTGGTAAAAAAATCGCTCAAAACTTTATCTGTACAAGCAAAAGCAAATTCTACCTTCATCTTCGGAGCAGCAAAATTTACCTTCATATGACAAATGGACACACTCCATTGACACCGCCCTTCTGGAAGGTGGAGGCAAAAGCCAGCTGAAAGGGCTGGTGTGGCTGCAATGCAGTCATCTGCTGGGGAGGAGAAGGGGAGAGGTCTTATGGCCAGGAACCACCTGGCCTTCCATGCCTCACGTTCCTCCTTTCACTGCTGAAGATCCCCACTATTTACATGGCCTCGCCTCCAGCACAGAAGGAAAAGGGTAGAAGTGAGTGATCAGGCAAGTGCAGGATCATCCCTGCAAGAGCAGGGCTATGGCTGCCTGTTACTGGAACAAGAGAAGTCACTTGGTCCTGGCTAAGGAAGAGGATGTCCGGAGAATCACTCCACAATAGCAAGCCATGGCGCTTTTGCTCCTGCTAGCACCAGGCACCTGACCCTAAAACAACGGGAAGGGTGTTGCCTGTTCTCCTTAGCTTACTGTGTGATGTGATTCTGTGCTTCTTGGGATGCAGCAGTCACCCTGCAGAGCTGCCTGTGCTGTAGAAACAAAGCACAGGCAGAATTAATCTGGGATGCAACTGACCCTGGCCGAGCAATGTTGACGTGGAAACCGGGAGGACAATTCAAGTGCTGTACAAGGTAATGAAGTGAAAGCCCCAAATGTCCATGTTAGGCAACTCAATTTGTGTTAATGGGCAATAAAAATCATCGGACACATATCACTGCCACCGTCAAGGGAAGACAGGCAGGTGCTAAAGGCCAGCTGAGGATAAAATGATTGTAACTGGAAGACTTGATGGAATGACAGCTAGGGGAGGGAACACCAGCATGGCTGTAGAGCAGTTTTGTTTCTCAGGTTGAGTACAACGTTTAGATAAACCTACAATTCATCTATGAATATTTTTCCAGGTCAACTGCCCTATTTTTTTTTTTTCTTCACTCACAGCCTTATTTAGGCAGTAATAAGACAAACACTAAAATGTCTTTCTCAGTGTATGGCTTTCTCTATTCCCCAGTGAAAAGTTAGATTAGCACTTAACAGCTCTAACCTTGGCTAAAATGAAATTGGAGAAGGTCTCAGAAAAAAAGAAAAAAAGTGAGAATGTTGTTAGTCCCATCAAAGTGCTTAGCATTGGCCTAAACTATTTTTAAAGCACTTGTTTAAATTTTAAAGCAGTAAGGGATTAAGAAGAAACACAGGCATTTCTCATCTCCCTTGTATGTAAGTAATTTTAAAGGTCAAGCACAGCTTTTTTGGTCCCTAAAAAAGCCCTCTGCATTTTTGAAAGTTAAAAAAACGTAGGCCAGATAATCAGCAAATGTAAATTAGCAAAGCTTTACCATAGTCAGTACAGGAGGCCAATTTACACTGGCTGAAGTCTTGGCTGCAGTTTTGTAAAATTCCAGGAGAAAAAGATTACAGTGTTTTTAAAGAAATATATCCTGAAAGAGGAGATGCAGATTTCCCTGTTTGAGTCTCTGCCAGAGGGAATGAACTCCTATAAATACCATAAATCAAGACAATGAAATCAGGCAGTTAAAGTCCAGTTCTTGTGATGACGGGTATACTGTTTCTTTAGGTTTGCAATAGAAAGCCGGGCTGTGCAGGCTGGAACCCTCTACTGAGGCACCAAGAGCACCACGACATGAGGGTGCCATTCCATTCATTCCAGTAAGCATCCTGGCTTTACAGTCATTTGAAAAGAATCACTCATAGCTCTGACACATTAGTTCTCTCAAAAGATTTGGGAAGCCCTGTTGGTGTCCCTTGGACAGAAGCAGCAAGTCAGCAGCATGGAGTTCCCAAGAACTAAATCAGGAGTTTCCTAAAGCTGACTTTAGAATACAACACTAATTACACCGTTTTCATCCTAACGTGTACAAAGTGTTTCTTCTGCAATATCAGAGAGGAGGTTTGTCAGGTTTTTTAAAAAAGTTAGAGTTCACCTCTGAAGTGTCTTTTGCTGATTCTTACCATGATGATGAAAAAGAGTGGAGAGGTATTCCAGAGCTCTCCTTCCACATCTGCAGCCATTGCAGATCTGAAAGCTGCTTAAGACCCAATCCAAAAGTCAATCAAATCAGGGACATACCTGATCACTAAAGCAAACAAGATCAGTATTATCAGCCTAATCCTGCTTCTATGGAAGTCAAGAAAGTAAATTTTCAATGGGAACAGCATCAAATACTTAGGCTTCTTTTTAGTCCTTACCTGAATAACTTTTTAAGTCATTTCGGTAGGTACTATTTAATTTAAAATTCCTCATGAATAAAATATCTTGAAAGACAGTATGAACAAAATGAGTAGTTCCCTATTATAAAATGTTGCTATTAAAATCAGGCTTTCAGAAATTTTCCCAGTGCTCCGCAAGAAGACGTTTGCAGATCTAGGCAAAGGGATTCTGAATCTGCCTTTTCTTCTCCGCTCCTGTGCTGTAATCACTGCAGAGTTTAAAGAGCATATTCATGTGAGAACACTTTATTTTCTAAATATGGACAACTGGTATGTTCGGGTGATTATTTTTCTGAGTAAATTTCTGAAGACATGATCCTTCTCAGAAGGTCTGGTGTTGTAGGCTTAAGTGAAAAGAAACATGTTTTCTTTCATCTTTTCTTTCCCATTTCAGTGCATTTAAGTTACAGCTAGATTGTAGTAAGTTTTTAACTTACTTCTATACCAGAACTGACTTGTAATCACAATTCAGGATTCTAACACAATCAACACTTATATGATTACTGTTCAAATAAGCTGAATAATAACAGAATAGTTATGTAAGTAATACACCCAATGAATAAAACTTGACAAGGATAGGGAAAAACACCCATGCTCCATTCCTGGCTGCCTGAGAGGTTTCCAATTCCAAATTTAACAGCAAACAGGGCCAAACATTAAGCTGGTCTATACCCCACATACAACAAGTCTTTCCTAGTAGATAAACACTCTTGAGATAAGTATGAGGCTGGGTACTGGAATTTAGGCCACCTGAATATAAGCTCTCAATAGAATTCTTTCAAATGTTAGTTTTTATTTTGTTGTATTTTAAAAAAACAAATAATTTTCTACACCAGGATCAAAGTATAAGGTTCAAAACCAAAGATACAAATATCAACATACAAGCAAGGCTAACGACCTTCTGCAAAAGAGCACTCCTTCCATGCTCAGGAGGCATTTCAAACTGTATTTGATGCACGAGACAATTAATTCCTTTTGGTGCATTTATGTTATCACATTCTGCTCTTTGACACCCAATATGGTAAAAGTGCTGCTTGTTTCAAATTTTATAAAATGATGGGGTTTAGCTTTGCTTCTTGGGGATTCCTATTCTAAGGTGACTATTTTTCTCTTCTTTGTTTTTACTCTGTTCAAAAACACCAATAAATCTGTGTGATAATTAACATACTTTAACTTTTTTGTTTGTAGTGAGTGATACATACTTAGAGACTGGATTAAATATTATAAATACACACACAGGCAGAGAAACTATGTTCTGGGCAAAGCATCTTTATTATCTCTGCTCCCTCAAGAATCACTAATATAAAGTGTCACTATATAAGGAACCTCCAGAATTACAAAGCTTGAGTTATCTTTGTAAACCATATGCAGAGATTACAGCTGTTCTGGCATGCATTTTCCAGCCTATGAAATACTAAAACCAATGCTATCCTGCTTTTATTAAAATATTTTTAAGATGCAAAAGCAAGGACTAAGAATCTGAGGAAATGCCAAATTAATGTTTAGTTGTGCATTGGTTAGACATACATTTTATCTGTTTATGCATCCGTCCCACACATTAAATGAAAAGAGAAACAGTAGATGGACATATAATTAAACATTCAGTACAATTAATTCAGCAAAGACACGTAAGCATGGTTTCAATAGACGCAGAATATGTACCATTTATTAAATTCTGGAACATTTATACAATGCAGTCTAGTGGTCACACTTTCTGTAGAGAATTTCCTTTTTTTTAAAAAAAAATGGGGAGGGAGTGGATAATTTTCTGATTTGTAAATTAAGTGATTTGTCCAGGGAAAACCCCTAAACTCAATTCTTCGGCATACAAGCAGACCTGAGCCTGAGCTGCCAGTCCTGTTTGAATAGCTAGCAGCTAAGGCCGGCTTCTGTTCCACAGCAGAAAATGAGTTGCCACCGCCACCACCATTCCAGAAAGCCAAGTCCATCCTGTTTCTTTCTCTTTCCCATCATTAGAAGCTTGTGCTTTGCTGAGTCTGGAAAGCAGAGACAATATACCCATCTTTCACCTTCCACTTCCACTATCATGGCTCTGAAAGCTTTAGGGCATTTACAGTTCTGCACGTACCTCTGGAGAGCAGAACAGATTCACTCTCAGGTTGTTCATGTTCAGCTAGTATTTTAGCAGATTGCTAAAGTTTTCCTGGGCAATACAAGTCCCAGAAAATAAACTGCATTTTTTTGCAATTTCTAATGGAGACAAACTCAAAGAGAGTTTCATAAGACAAAGGAAAACACATTTTTTCTAGGGTAAATTGTTGATTTGTAGCAGCTTTAGAGGAGGTATTAGAACATTTAACACAGATAGAAGAAAAATGCAAAATGAATATGGAACATATTAGGCAACCAGGCTGTTTCCAGTTCCCATGTATAATTATTATAAACCTGTTTCCACTCATCTTGTAGATGTTCTGTATGTCTGGAGACAGAGCGGAGCCTCCTCCTCATACGCAAGTTCCCCTTGTATATAATTCCTTTTCTGCCAAGTAAGAAACCTAAAGACCTGAAGTGGTTACTGGACACTTATGTGGGTCCAGAATTCCAGAAGCAAATGCTGCCATTTGTCTCTTCCTAATTACCATGATTTCTTCCTTTGTGCATTCAATGAAGATTGGATTAGCGCAGCTATTCTGTTTGAAAATCAAACCTCGGCATCGTCACTTGCAGTGCTCTAGTAGCTAAATTTATAGTATCTTATCTTGCTGAGGAATCTTTGCTGTGTTCCAGGACCATTTGTTAATGTCAACGCAGCCATTGAAATGGCACAAGTTCATTATATTGTTATGGTACATACAGCATAACAAAAAACTAAACAGAAGGTCACATTCTGATCATGTGACTACGTGTATAAATCAAGAATATTTCCACTGAGTAAAATGAAATTGTTGGAATAGCTGGTCAAAGACCTAATTTATTATTGTGGCACCCACAGAAACAGCAATTAGAAATACATACATGGACACACGCAGAGTGAATAGAATATATAATATCAGATATCTGTACATTTGGGTTTCTCTTAAAAAGCAAATGGGAAAAGATAAAAAATACAAAGGGATTTTCCATTAGTTTACTATACAAGAAAATCCAATGCGGAGCAGAAACTGCTTGAAATAAGAGCTTCAGCGGGCTAAAGGAATTTTTCAATAGGATGAATATGTTTTTCTTTAACCCGTTTAGTTTTGCAGCCTTTTTCCACTGCTTCATTTACCTCAGGAAAACTGGCAATTGTGAAAACAGATTTCTTAAAACTGAGTGCAGTCCTTTTTAATCCCATGCTTTGGCCAATGGTAATTGCAGGTTTTGCAAAATGAACAGAGGTGAGACCCACTGCTGAATCTGTCCTGTAACTTTCCCCCCTGGGTCAGAGACGGGATCAATTTCCAAAACCACTCTTAGTCCTTCTGTTTCTACTACCCTTCTGCCCTCTCAGCGCATTGAAATAGGCAGGCCTGCTTGAAGATATCTGAACATGTCGGAAACATCCAAAGCCTGACAGTTGTCATATCTCCCCTAGACAAAAGGAAAGCACAGAGAGAAGGGTTTTAGACTGCTGAGGATCTAGCTTACGTCACAGCACCAGCACAGGATCTGTTCTCTCTTATTATCAGTGTATAGGCACATTCCTACAAGTTTTGAAAGACCACTTCTTGTCGGCATTATTGTCTTGTAAAAAGACAAGTTTCAGATACTCGCAACTCCTTCCAACATAATATATTCCATTTGTATCTTACCTTTACTATGTAATGAAGGCTTTTTCCTGATTCACAGCATGGTAACATATGACTTGGGAAGAACTTACGTCACCTACTGATCCTTGCAGTAACGAAGAGATGTGCAACTACCTTGTGCAGAATAGGTAAAACTCCCTTTGTCCTTATCTCCTTTGTATCCCCCACTACGTCCCACATAAAAATCATGTCAGGCGGTTCTGTTGCTGAAAGAACAAACAGGAGATTATAAAGGACATCGGTGACAATGCTTGGGAGGATAATGTTTCTCATCGTTGCAGAGAGGCATCACATGCCTGTCTATAGGGACATACTTGGATATTCATTTGTTGAGAAAACCAGGGATTAAAGAATTTCACGCGCTAACATTCACCAGACAGTTAGTATTAGTTTTCCCAGTCTGACAGCAGGAGACAGCCTTGGTCTCCAGCTCATCACCTGCTATTCTCTCCTATGAGCACAACGTATCATCCCCTCCATATACTGGCTAAAACTCCATGTAGGTATGATTTCTTCCCCCTGCTCCTTTTGGAAGGTTGAGCCAGAATATCAGTCCTGCATGGTTTGCTTGTTTCCAGGTTAAGCTGGCTATTGGCCGGCTTATATCTACACATCCTTGTGTGAATACTACTACCTTATCGTTCCTGCTTTACCTCTTTATTTCCTTGACCTCCACAGGAAAGCACGTCTTAGTCTTTGGCCGACCAGGATATTTTTTATCCTTTTCCACAAAACAGACTCTCCGTTCTCCAAAATAAGCCCTCTTTCCTGGTGCCCAAAATTAATAACCTTTTCTTAAGCCAAGGTTAACAGAACTCTTCACCCATTATTAAAGGTGAGAACTTAGAGGGGGCCTCATGCCTTGACACTTCTCTATTGCTGCAGGGTGTATGGTGGACAAACTACCATATCTACCTTTTCCACAGCTACGAGAGTCTCTGAAATATTAGAAAGCACAGCTGATTTCATTTTATTTCATTTTAAAAACTTCTTTTCACTGAAAAAGTCTTATTTCGAGCACTAACGAAAATCACTGCTTTCCACATTTGAGATTCCTGCCTTTTAGAATTGGATTTAATATTCCATTTTGCAAAGAAAATGAATGTGTTGAGAAAGTAAATGTGTTAGAGAAGATGAAGCAGGCAGCTTGAAGCTGTCTATTTGTCACTAGCTGCAGAGTACAGCTGTAGAGCTCCAGGATCCTGTGCTGCCAAGGGAACAGCAACCAATTTCAGGGCCAGGAGGCAAGAAGTTGGCAAGGATACACTCCTCCTTCTCCTGTACAGAAAAACGGACATACAGGGAAGGGGGGGGACAGCTAGGGCTTGGTCTAAGAGAGGAGTAGGAAGGGACATGTGAACACAGAGAGCCAAAGCTCCTGGAGAAAGGCTGCCATTAGGGGCAGCAGAATTCGTTGATGGCAATTTTTAGCAGCTGGCTCCTGTCAGATTTAACCGCATCGTTTCCAGTACTGGCCTGAGGCGTGCTGCCTGCATCACCCCAGGAGCTTGGCTCCTGTCCATCAAAACAAACACGCCTTCTTTCAGCCTCTTTTTAACAGGGTAAGCTGTGATAAAAGATAGATGATGGAATTTATCTGAGTCATGGTATGATTTTCCCATAAAAAGGCATTAAAAAGGTTAAATTGTTATTCTAGAGAAAAGATAAGCAGATATGTGTTAGATATGTAACAAAGAATGAAGCAGCAAAAATATACTAAGGTCTTTTTTTTAAATTCTACAATAATTAAAGAACACAAGGCAAGGAAATCATACGGAAAGGCCGGTTTTTTTTAAATAAAAAAGTACTTATATTTTACAAGATGCATGGTTAGCTTGTGAAATTGATAGCAATACAATAATTGAGGAATAAGTTCAAAAAATTTAAATAAGACTAAAATGAAACTAATAACAAAAATATCTGCATTACATTTTCTCTCTCTTTCTCACCCTCATTCACTTTCCTAATGCTTTCTGAAATAATAATTCGATAAATCTGGGACTAAGGGAGAAAATACGGCAAATCATCCTTCTGAAACAGCTGAGGATGATGACTGTTAGACAATATTGCATGATGCAGAGAAAGAAAGAAAATGAAAGTCATTCAGCACAGTCCTTCAGAGCTGGAAACTCTGGGGAAAGAATTGTCACATGAATCTCCCCTTCTAAAAACAATGCTTTGAATTCATATTACTCCACAAATGAAAGCAGACTGAACTACATTTCCGTTTTATACCTACACTTTAAAATTAGCAAATGACTTAATAGGCTGAATACATTAAATGAAAATTGCTACTGTTTACAAAATCTTAAGAAAAGAGAACAGGAAAATACATCATCTTTTCACCATACACGTGTCACTTTTTTCATGTCCAGTAGAAAAGCAAGGTACTTGGTTAAACTCACATAAGACCAGTCTGAGGAATGACTCAGGCTTATGTATGTGTCACAGCTCTCCGTTTTGGATTATTTCCAAAGCTGGGAGGTGGGGGGAAATCTCATCTTCTCATTTCTTGATTACCTATCCTGTCAGAGCTCAGGGCTTGTGCGTGGATAAGTACTGCCATCTTAATGAAACTGAAAATCAAAGCAAAACAGTTTAATTCTGTATTTTCTTATGCAAGTAAACACTGTAAAGTAAGCTGAGCACTCAGTTTGGGGGATTTAAACTATTGCACAAAACTAATTTCAAACATTTCTCAGCATTCTAACTGGGACTCCAGTTCTGAACAGGGACGCTCTCGGCAGCTGCACCAAACACACCCTGGTCACACCAAATCCTTTTAAATGGAAAGAAATATTCAACTTTCTACCTTTCCTCTCTCTTTATCCTTAAAGGGATATCTAAAGCAAATCCACGACCTCCTGCAAAAGGTCTGGATTCACTGCCTGGTTGCCCCATCCATCCTTCCAGCAGTTTGGAAGCTTTAGCTGAGTGTTTCTCTGCAGTAATACACAGGGATAAGAAGAGGAGACAGTTACTCAGTGTACCGTAGCCTCTTGTTGGCACAGCGATATTTCCCTCCCTCAGTGAGCTCCAACAGCAGAAGACCTTCTAGTCAAGAAGAGAATACTTCAGCATGAGGTAATTTCTGCATTCTCGCTTTTTTTCATGTTAATAGAAGGCTTTGATTGCATTTCCAAACCTCAAAAGAGAGGAAATTCGAGAATTAAAGTTGACTTTTACTGCACAGATGCTGTGGTTGGGCATTTCCTGAACACCTGTTTTACCAAATTTTTTTTTTTTTTTTTTTCCCCCAATATAACTTGCAAATGGTATTTTTAGTGCATGCTTTAAAAGAAGCAATCCAAACCACAGCTTTAGGCCTGGACCCATTCTCTGGCCCCAGGGTAAGTGGCAGAGGATGGCTCACATCCACACAGCTCAGCTCTCTTCCTTCCCCAGAACAGAGGGGAACTGCCTACTGGAAATGGATCCTGGCTTGTACTCTTCCTCTGGCTGAGCGCAGATCTGGCGAACGCCAGCTGGCTGGACGAAAACTGTGCCAAACTGAGTGCTAAAAATTAAACTCCAGAGACCGTTGCATGCCAGCACTTGAGCCCATGCGTCGTCTCTGTTTTATTACTGTACATATTGCCAGTAGGTTGGGCAGGAGGATCAAAAACCAGTAGGGAAAGGAAAGAGCTATTTACGGTGAAGGATAACTTTGGCCCAAGAATAAACATGTATAAATTAACAATGAATATATTAGGCTTCAAATTAAAAGAAGGTTTCCAACCATGAGGTGAGTCAAATTCTAAACATTCCCATAGACGAGCAGCGTAACGCTGGAAATGGATAAATCGTCAAAAGGACTGAATGATACAGTTTCTCTTGATGTCAGAGGGCTCAGCCTGGGAAGTCATTTTACTCCTACCTACATTTTAGTCCTTCCTACACTCCTAATGCAATCAGACTTCATCAAACAAAGAGAAAAGTAATGACATAATATGGCTCTGAAGCCACTGTACCTGACACTGAATCTCTCCCTTTTTTCAGACTAAATACACTAGACATTAAAAAAAAATAAATTCAATTTTCATTGAACAGGAATAGTCTCAGTTTTCCCTGTAAACAGTGAATATTTATATCTAATCCCACTTACACAGCTTTTTGTTTTCAAATGAACCCCTTTTATCATGAAACTCCCTCGGGTTGTAATTACTGCGAATAGGACGACATAGACTAATGCAAATCGAGGGATGTAGGCAACAAATCTGGGAACAAAGATATTTATTTTTCGTACATTTGTCACCTCTAAATTACTGGCATCAAAATATGAGTATAACAAGGAGCTAGTTGTTATTTTCTATGGAAAATCGAAATATGTTATTTTCTTCGGAAATTGAATTGTACAAGCAAAATAACACGGGGTTTTTTGAGCTTGTATAACTATAATTAATGCATTAGGCTACACAAACTGATCTCATGACAGGCAAACAACTGAATTTTAGACATAATAAGCAGTGGTTGTCTTGTCCTGTAATAAACATCTAGTAGCACTGTAGATGTCCAAGATGATGTATCAGCTTGAGCCTGCCTACGTCCAACACTGCCTGGGCTGCTGACTGCAGTGTATCATTGTTTTCTTTTCTCCTGAAGTGGAAAACAGGGAAAAATGTGAGGAAAGTTAGAAATCATATGAATGTTGGAGAAATAATGATTATTTAGTAGAGTAACTATAATTCTTTGTAATGCTGTAGGCAGTGTGTTTTACACTGTCTGTGAATGTGCTTCTTGGAAGCATGAGCTCCAGTACTTTTGACTAGTCACGCCGGTGCCTCTAGTATTACTGTTTAAGAAGTAATCACAAATCTCCCTGTTCCTTCATGACTGGAAGGCTGTGGATACTGAAATATCCAATGTGGGGATAGAATTTCATCCCTAGAAGTCCCATCAGCTGCAGTATCTTGAAAAAATCAGTATCTGTAGGATAAATGTTCTTTCGTCATCTAACATGTTAGAATAGATGGCTATCAGACTTCAGGAAAAAAGTATTCTTCAGAGTTAGGACTACTAACTGCATCAATGGGAAAGTTGAGCGCTGCTCTCCAGTTCGCCAACCAATCCCAGTACAGAAACCTCTGCAAATAAGAGTAAATTGCCTTTGCAGGTTGGGTATTCCATCATTTCAGAAACAGGACAAAGGTGTTGGTTGGACTCTGGTAAACTGAGCCATGCTGAACACTGTTGAACGTAACCACTAGCAACTACTTCAGCGCGGTGTACTACAGTTACATGCAAACTCGAGGCTTGGAAAACAGCCAATTTGCCCCTGCAATCTCTCCACCAAAGAAGGAAACAGAGGCATGCCACCAGAGTAATCGCAGTGTACTCCACCAGGTCTTCCCGATCTGGACAACTGAATAACTTTCAAGATCACACATGTAACTAGTTTCTCAAAAGCAGACATAGTGTTTTTGAGTGCAATCCCAGATGAATCAGACCCCTCTTAGCACACATGTCAAAAAAAAAAAAAAAGTGTGTTAAGACCAAAAACATTTCTTTGAATTGCTGCTGTCTCTGATCTTCTTGGAACCTCAGTGGCTGCAAAACTTTACAAGAGTTTCAAGGAGCCTCACACTTCTATTAATGCCTGCCAACATCTGGAGGGTCATCAGAAGCCAAAGCAGGATTGTCAAGGCTCACAGACCTCCAGCAGCATCATTTTTTCCCAAGTTATGTTCTCCATGTACCATTTTTTTCTAGCTGAGAATTCCCTCATGCCAGTGAGATCTTCAGATGCTCATTTTACACTACTTTAAAACTGTTGTATACTGAAAGAATAGTAGCAAGAAGCTTCCATGTAAGTTGAGAAACGGACATTTACTTTTTAGCAGCTACGGCTATATTTTTACAGGCTCTGATCGAGTTTTAACAGCATCCGTGCAACTTCCTATTTTGGGCTTGTCTTCTTTCCCAAAAATTTTTCTTAGTAAAACACAGTATCTTTTGCATGCTAATTACCCTGCTGTAAAATCCTAATGGGAACAAAACTGTCATTTTACTGCAAAGTAAACCAGCACAGCCACCAATAGACAGCAGCAGTTTTAGGCTTTCAGTAAAAATCTGTTATTCCTTCTCTCTGTCAGGATTTCAGGCCCGGATGGTAGTCAGATGAACAAAGACCATTTTCCTTCCAGTGAAAACAAAGACTACACTCCAGCTTTGTCTACCTGCTTGTCTCCATAGCTCCTTCTGGGCAAACGAATCTCACACACAACCGTGCAAATCTAGCCTCCTCCACTGGCACTTCTTAAACAGATTTTGAATAGTCTGGCTGGTTTTTTTAAAGAAGCATCATAAAGAGGTACTGAACTACTCATACTGTCATGTCAATAAATAATTGACTTTCAATTTAATAAACATATATTTCTTTGATTTTAATTTGGAGATACCTCTATTTAGCCAGAATATTGCATTTACCCTCAGCTGGTCTGCCAATCAGTCTGCCAAATGAACTGGCCAGTTAGTGATTTTACCGTATAGTGACATCATCATCCCTAAAATCCCAGTCTGTATTAATATGCTATGGAGAATCAAACAGTTACACGGAAACTGCTTTTTGCAAATTAATCATCAGAGCCAGATCATATGAATGAAAAAAATGCAGCTGAATCCTGTGCTCTTATGGCACTCATGGAAATAAAAGCGGCTGCACAGTAATGTAGGTGTCCCTCTGGACCTAAGTCTTGATTGAGTCATTCACTTGCTTGCTGATTAGTAATACTGAATAACCACAGAAGTTCTCCCTGTCATTTGTATAAAGCACAAAGGATGTATGGTGCTTAAAAGAAACCAACAGTCACTTTGGTAACTGTTAAACATAAGAAGGCTTAATTAGAGATTCAAAATACATACTTTGATCCGATACTAAAGTATTAATACTCAGTTGTGGTTGTGCTCTGAGATTAGAATATATGAGTTCTCAGTCACAGAACAAAACCTAGTACATGTTGTGGTATCAAAGACAGGGAAGATCTCTTAAGGAGTTAGTTATCTCAATGTGCTTCCTCAATATCAAAGTAATTCTTGTAATTTTCTGTAGATCTTACAAGTTTACAAGGTTTTTCTTTTCTGTAGAGAAGCGATTCCTCTACAATCAAGTATTTCTGTAAATAAAACCTAAGGAAGCTTGAAGGCACCTTTTCAGTTTCTTGATTGTATATACTTCAATTTTAACTCCTTTTATTTATTTTTTTTTTTATTTCTATCTGCCTGAGGTAGGTTAAGAAAGCTTGTATCTATTACTCTATGTCCCCAAAAAAGACCAGAGGAAGCGGAGTCAACTGACCTAATGTTCAGTTGGCTCAGATTGTGCCTCTGTGCCACCAAAGTCCTCCACAAATGCAGAGTCTGTAACAGATTAGATGGGATCAGTGTTATCTTTCTGTTATGTACACACTGGTGTCTGCCTTCACAGCTTACATGATTTCACAGGATATTTTTTTCAATTTTCTAAGCTGGCACAGAGCACTTTTTAACCCGGCAACCTCAGTGGCTGAGGCTGGACCCGATCCTGCATATTGCCGAATTCTGGCTGTTCCAGCCAGCAGTCAAGGTATTGACGTGCTGGGTGGGGTCATTCTTCTCATGGCTAGAGCTACAGAAAGCACAGCAGATATTCCATAACATTCAACAATAAACAGCACTTATCAGCCATTTCTCACCTGCAGAAGATGGTGAGAATCCTCCATTCACACTAGACTGGAAAGGCATCGTTTATGCTTCAATTGTTGCTATTTCCATGTACGCAGAACAGTATTTCTGGTGAAGGACAATCCTGCTGAGTGGGTTGAACCAAACCCTGTGAAGAGCTGGGATGACTGACACTATTTTCCATAGCTTCCCTGTGAAGAAAAAGGTTTTCAGAGACATGTCAGGAGCCTGTGTTCAGCCTCAAGCATTTAGAAATGCAAATGAGGTAGGCCATAAAAGACTGAATGTGGTTTGCAGCTGCGCTTTAAAAACCTACCACTCAATGCACTAACGGTCCATGGCCAACCAGTTCTCATCTGGTAAATCAAAAGTTGGTACTACCTTGGAAATGGACAAGACTAATAAAAACATGCTTTCCTATGGGTTATGGATACAAGTTACCAAATGACTTTAAATTATTAAACTCTGAATTTCATAGAAAAGACTTCCCAAACCATACTGAGGTCAATGTCAGCAGCAATACCCTTGCAAAATGCAAATTGCCAGCATAAAGGAAGAGATGAAAAGGGTATTATTCCACTATAGCTGGGCTTGGTTAAACACAAGGGCAGGTTCAAGAACTCACATCAGGGATGGAGAGAAAAGGCACTCAGGAGTTTTGTCCTCTCTGCATGGCTATCAGTAAGGTAAGGGAATGCAGGGCATCCACTAAAGCTTTCCTCTGATGACTAATGGTGGATTGTGGTGGAGCTCAAGGCGGAGGAAGACCAGAAATGTTTTCCATAAGGTAGGTAACTGCTATGACAGACTGCTCCTTCACACTTTCCAGGGCTTCTCCCCAGGACACTAAACCTCTCATCTGTTCTAAGGAGGAAATATGCCATAACATTTTAATTTCCTGGCCCTATTTGCTAAAAGTGTAGCCTGTGGAAGCAGCTTTGGTTGATTACTGCCAGGTCATATAAAAAATATCCTTTCAGTGAGCGTGGTTCCTGATTTTTTTTTGTTGTTGTAACAGGCTTCCTCCCTTTCACTACTTGTCTATTGCTTGAATCATAACCTTTTAGAGGAAGAGACTATTACAATATGCATATAAAATGGTCTGACAAAGCTCAGAGGGTAACACAATAACTTGAAGGTAATTCAGCACGGTAATATTAAAGAAATGCAAAAAAGTAATGAATTAATCAGCAGTGTCATGCTGTAAAAGAAAATTATCAGCCCATTTTTCTGGATTGGTTGCAGAGGCACGAAGAGATTAGATGTTCGTCTGCCCTACACTGGCAGATATACAGTGGAGTTGGGGATGGGTTCAAAATCTTTCTGCACCTGAACAGCTCATCTTTACTTTGGCAGAAACCTCATCTTTTGAAAACTTACCATTAATTCTAGGTTAAAACTAGACAAACTTTCCTAATGAAATTTCCTACTGTGTACTCTGAGCATATCTAATCTCCCGTAGGAAATGACCGCTGACTTGGGCAGACTATTGTTTCTTCATTCCGTGTTAATATGCTTTTTAATCATCACCAACAATTGCTGTCTCAGGAAATGCTAGTTCCATAAACCACTCTTCTTTCCATTTAATGCACGTTGAAGATTTAGCCTGTGTTAAACTGACAGCTGTCTTCTCTGAAGAGGACTCAAAATTCTGTCGCTACTGCTGGGATGGATTTGCCAGCAGGACTCCCTGCAGTCAAAATCGTGTCGTTTTTCCACACTCCAACGCTAGTACAGTATTTACATAGTACGCAAATTGTGTAAGCATGTTAAAAGACCTGCAGGATCACCTTTACACAAGCATTAGGAGGCACTGCGCAACAACTTTTCTGTGGCTGGCGCAGGTAAAAGGAGTTTTCAAGCTCCGGCTGAAACGCTTATTCCAGTGCCTAACTTGGATTGGCCGGTTATGGAAAGGCAGCGCTGAAATGGAAATCGCGAACCCGGAGCTGCCTCCTGCCTTGTGCGCGCCGCCGCGGCCGGGCGCTGCGCTGAAAATACCGGGCACTCGCCGGCAGCTCTGCCAGCCCTCCGAGACCCCCCCACACCCCACCTTCTCACCGGGCGCGGGTGGGGGGACCCAACCCACGGGCTCGGCTCAGCGCCGGCAGCCTCACTGAGCTCGGTGCGGCGGCGGCAGGAGGTTTCCCGGCAAGCTGCCGGAGCCCCCCGCGCAGGAAAGCGGAGCCCCCCGCCCCGGTGCGCTCGGGTCGCCCCTCTCGGTCACCGCCGAGCCCCCGGGCATCAGGCGGGAGAAGCCGCCTGCCGCCCTCCCGGCCCCGGCGGCCGGTACCGAACGTCCCCCGCCCCGCATCCCCTCCGCATCCCGCCCCCCC
>VZSF01007530.1:16817-176127 GCA_013398295.1 Chionis minor | reverse complement strand
GCTCAGACAAAAAAATTACCGCTCGGTCTTGCCCTCGGCGGCTGCAGCCCTGAGAGCGGAAAAGTTGCAGCGAGCGGCCGGTTCGGCGGCGGAGCGGTGGGAGATCTCGGGAGGCACTTGGGAAAATCGCCTTCCTAAATCAGGCTCCCGCGTTACACCGCCGAGCTGGGTGCGGCAACGTGGAACGATCGGCGGCAGCGGCGCCGTGGCCGCGGTGCTCCGCGGCTCCGCTCAAGCCGCTCCGGCTCCGTGCGGTGTCGCGGGCAGCCCCCGGCATCCCGCCCCTCGCCCCGCCGCCGAGAGCCGCTCCGCGCCGCGCCGGGGGCCCTGCCGGTATCTCTCCGAGTTCTGTAGAGATCGCAATCGCTACGCTGAGCGTTTGTTTGAAAGGGAGGATGGGGACAGACACGCGTGGAAAAACCGCCTTGCAACAAGAAGCGGCTCGCTCTGAAAAAGTTTTGAGGGTTGATTTCTGCAAGGTGCCGGTCCCCGCCATCCTGGCTGACCTCCGTGGGAGCCGGGGCAACTGGGCGCCGAGGCTGAGCTCTGAGGGAGGACAATGCGTGGAGACGCACGTCACTGGTCCTGCGTGGGGGCTTTTGCCTTCCCCTTCACTGCTTGCTTAGCAGCAAGATACTTTTTGCCTTCCTCCTTTTCTTGGCGATTGCTGGGTCGCCCGCATACCCGTTGCCTGAAGACACTTCAGCATACAGTTGTTGGAAAAGCCGTAAAATATATTTAGGGGGGAAAAAAAAAAAAAAAAGAAAGGGAAAGACCTTACTGAGGTCTTTTGGGCAGTTAAATAGTTTTCAAGAGATGGCGGGAATTAGAAATACTCGGCCTCTGAAATATTTGAATCTCAGCTGGCCAAAGCACTGGGGAATGTACCCATGCTTAAGGAGTTATAACTTGGAGACTTATTTTTGTGATGCTGAAGTACAGTGAGGTATTGTGTTAAATGATTAGTTCTGAATTCTAACAGTGTATATCCATTGCTGTTACTCCCTTTAGAAGACTAAAGTTGCCTTGCATCTCAAAGCTGTTGTCTCAGACCCTATATACAAGCTTGGTCAAATATGCTGAATAGATTATTCGTTGGGAAGTGGCTCAAAGTATAAGAGCTTATAAGAGCTTAGTTATATGCATTCATTTAATATCCGAGTGGATAGCAATAAAGTCACAAGATGTTATCTTAGCTCTCTGAAGCATACGTGGGGTTTCTTCAGAGAAGAAAAAACTGTTCAGCAAGCAAACAAGGATTTATTAGAGCAAGCAGTCAAGCATTTTATTTCATACGAACTGTAAACTTCTAAAACCAACAGAGTACTTTTGCAAATTCAGAGCAAAGCAGCAATAATCCCTCTCTCCCAATAAACTGGGAAAGACAGGCAGTCCTGGCATTCAGGACCATATGGCTTGACTCAGGGGCTCATGAGCTGTAGCCTGTGGAACAGCTTCTTGTCATGGTGGTGAAGCATCTGTCAGCCTTCAAGCAGTTATGCTTCCTGCTTTTTGGAGACAGTGACAGACTTGTAGCTCTCCAAAGGATTGTTTCCTTCATTTTAAGGATTAGCAAACAAATGTGATACCAAACCATTAATCATTCTGAGGGGATTGGAGCAGGAGATTCTTTGAGAGACTTTCCGCTAAAACCATGAAGAGCCTTGTGCAAAGAGAGAAAGAGGGTAGTGGATACAAGAAGGACAACTTAAGCACATTGGGGCACTTGGCACATTAAAGTAAATTTTAATCTTTATGCTCTCCCGTGGCTACTTTTGCCACTGTCTACATTGGTAACTGGTGTAGTGAAAAGAACGGGATTGGGAAGCCAGGAAAGAAGTTAACGTTTCTTACAATAAAATATTCTGCAATAGACACAGTACAGAAAGTGAGAACCACTACATCGCTGAGCCTTGAAAGCACTTAGTAATACCTGGAGAGTGCTTAAAGTAAATCAGGGATTTTGATGTTTAAGGTAATGTTACACAGGGATAATATGTAACTCGTGCAGCTGAAGCAGTAGCTGAGTCATACGTCAGTGCAACGAAAGTGCTGAAAGAGAAGAGTCGTGCTGAACGCTAGACTCGAAGCAAGCAAGTTGGTCAGTTTATTTAAATCAGTCTTAACCTGAGAAACCACAGGAACTGCAGAAGCATGCTCCCCAACAGTGTCAGTCCTGGGAGGATTGCTTCTGGAACTATACAGTTTGAAAAATATATAACTTCTTGATTTAAACATACCAACACCTCCTGGATGTATTTTTTAAGTAATAATGCCTTTAAAATGTGATTAAACATTTAGGGTCCAGTCATACAAATCCTTTTTCAACGGGACTATTTCCATACATTAATCTTATTGAAGGATTACTTGTATGAGAGGATTTGCAGGCTTATGTACTTAGTAATTAAAACTGTTATCAGAAGTGAGTTTATGTCGTTTTGCATGCAAATGTTACAACAAATAAAATATCACTGATGTCTGGACAGCCTTTTACATTTTCCGTAAAACCGGGCGAGTGGTGCTGGTGCGATACAGTCTTGCAAAAACACGTAGCAGATTTCCCATTTGCTTGTTCTTTATTTGATTTGAAGACAATCTAAATAGGATTAAGTTACTAAGAAATATGCTGCAAGGAGGGGTCACCCGTGGGGCTAGTTCAGAAGGCTGCTGATGTTAAGGTATCACCGCTACTTGGTTCAGACACTTGATCTTCAGCAGTGGGTTAGGTGCACAACCTCGTAGAAACCTCCGTACTAGAAGGGTCTTAGATCTGAGCTTGGCTTTTTACTTCTGAATGTGCACATTATTGCTGGCAGTTAAATCGCCTTCTTAGGTTGTCCTGTCCGTAGTTAAGTTCATGTCACTGAAGCCTCTGTAGAAATTATTATGGAATGGTACCTGGAAAAAGAATTAGTACACAAATTGCCGGCCCAGGTGTCATATTGGCACGGTAAGTTAGAAACGCAAAGCAGGTAGCTGATACACTGGTGGGAGCGTGCAGAGTCATTATTTTAGGGGAAGTAGTGAGCTCTGATCTCCAACCTTTCCGGCTCCTTCTGCAAAAAAATGAACACTAGGCGCTGGAAGACATCTCATGGAGGACTAAGGACTCTTTCTCTTCTCCCCTGGTTTTGACTCTGCTCAGGGGAGGCCAGTTTGTGAGTACTGCAGCTGAAAAGAACATGCTGGAATAAAGTGTCATATGGAGAATAAACAGCAGATGACCTGGAAGACTCTAGGGCGGGGGAGCATTTTGTAAGGAGTGTTTAGTGATCTTTTTTTTTTTCTTTTTTGTTTGCCTGCTTGTATCGTGCACCTGTAAGTTTTTATCTCCGTGAACTACGCAGCATTTGGCTTTGTAGTTTAAACTGAGGCCACTAACCCAGCCTGCTTCTGACCCAGTTCTGCCGTCGCACTGAAATCCAGCTTCTCCTTTTGTGCACTGTATGTCAGTCGTTCAGGTTTGCAAGCTGACAGTCCCATTCTCTGAGTTTTGTTATGTGACTTAATGGTATGCTGGCTCATGTAATCGCCATATTGTACGAAAGTTAAGAGTTGGCAAGATGCAGCCCTTGGCTTCGGATGGGCGATGCTCAGTATGCGGTATGTAAACACAACACCCATTTATTTGAAGCAAGGCAGGAAAAATCTCCCTACGCAATTCCATTTGAGTGGTGTGGGAGCTGACATGAAAACGAAAGTGTTTGTTCTCGCCCTGGTCTTTGGTATGCCAAACCTGAGGTTAGTCTGCCTTTTAAACACACTGCAAATCCACTTGTTTTTTGTTTTATTTTTTTTCCCCCCTGTGCACTTGTGGAAGAGAGAGATGGACAAATTTAAGGTGAGTGGAGAGGGGTAGTGCTTCTCTTTATTTTTGCTGGTTGGCCCATGTTTGCATTGCGTACTGAATAAACCTGCAAAAGCGACGTTCATAAATATTACCGATGCTGAAGTAATTGACTGCAGGGAGCACGTAAAATACTGATTTCTTTGCTTGATGGTTTTAGTTATTGACAAATGTAAATAGTATCAGACATCTATTAGTACACGAATGAAAACTGAAAATACATTACAGTTACCAACGGATAAAACAAAAATAGTGTTAAGTTTTTTATTTGATTAAAGCTGGTAGCATGCATAGTATCTGAGGTCAATGAAAGTAGATACGCTAATGAAAGCATTATTTCTACTGTATGTCTAAATAAAAGCCAGTTTAGGAGTTCAGATTAATGAACACTTTGAATCACAATAATGTAGGAAATAAATTATTCTCTAATTTCCTATTGTTATCTAATAACCACTGGGTGAATGATTGGTTGTTGTTTCTATTTAAATAATTATACAATGTAGATGGATGCCATAACCATTTTAAATCTGATTAGGAATTTACTGCTTTATACATGTTTTTTGTGTTATCGTTGCTGTGTTGAGCAGACTTAAGTTTCGGTGCAAGGCGAAAATAGCATCAGGTCTAAGATGTCACTGCAGGTATTGCCTGAAGGAGGCCCCTGTGGTACTCACTGCTTTGCAGCCACGCTTTGGAGCGCACGGTTTTGGAAAGTGAGTAAGTCCTGAGCCTCCAGCTATTCCATCACCACTTGAACCAGTGCTGGAAGTGAGACCAGGTGGTGCAGCCTGTGGTGGCTGAGTGCAGGCTCCCCCTTGTAGGGCCAACAGCGTTCGTTCACAATGGTCAGGGCTCCTGGAAGACCCTCTCAAGCAGGTCTGCTGTAGACCCACCTTTCAGATACCTGCTAGCCCCAAACCTTCACTGCTGTTAAGGAGCACTTGTACACATGCAGGGACTGGAACATTTTGTTATTTGTCTTTTTCTTCCTTTTTGCTGCAAAACCTACTGTATGGAGAAGATGAGGCTCAGGAATGACCCTCAAGGTCATATTTCACCCGAGCCTCAGGAGCTGCCTCTTCTCCCCTCTGTGATTTGGTGCCTGTTCGTAACAGCCATTCACGTGGTATTTCTTAGTGTTCCAGCAAAAAGTTTTGAGGAGTCAGGCTGGGTGCCTTGGTACTCCTCCACCTTCACTGGCTTCTCACTGATTTTGGGCAGCAGAGCTGGGAAGTGAGAGGGGTGTGTGCTGGCAGCCTTGGGACTGGGGCAGGCGTGGGTTGCACACTTCAGCTCAGGCTGATGTTCTGCAACACCTGCAGGTTTAAGCTGGGCTGTCACAAGCAAATGAGTCTACAGAGATTACCTCTGGGTTTGCAAACAGCCTTGATTCAAGCCAGACAGAAAAAGGCTAACCTAAAAGAATTTACCTGAGCATACTCACTGCAGTCAAAGAGACACAGGTTCACATCTGTTCTTGAGTAGGAACTTAAGTCTCCAAGAAGGGTCTAACCATCCAGTCTGTCTTGTTGAAGCTGTTCTACTTTGTATAAGTAATTATGCATTGTGCCAGAGGGAAGAAAAGAAAAAAAAAGTCCAGACTCTGAATCTGAAGTATAACTTCAGTGTTGCTACAAATCTGAAATGGGTCTATGCAGATTAAGACTTTAACGCCTCTGAGTTGAGTCATACTTTAAGACCATATTAACTGAGCTTCTAGGTTTATTTGTTCAGTCTTAAGGGTGGCTTACACATAAAGTAGGAATGTAGGGGGGACTGTATTTCAGGCCACAAGTCCAAATTCACAGATTGCAAACCATGACAGCCTCTGAACCTCCATTCAGAAAGATACAGGCGTCTGCAAATCAGCTTCTGAAAACATCAATCTGCCAGTCCTATCTGTTCCTGTAGCTTGGTATTTCCAAGCATGGCCATCCCATGTGACTGAACCTGGCTTCAATACAATCACATTGCCTAAAGATGATAAACCCTCATCCAGTGTCTTATTCAGCTGGTCTTCTGCCTTTCGTTTGTTCTTCTCCAGGGACATCAGTTCACTGATGGCTGAAGCCAAGGATAAGCATAGTCCAGTTCGTTCTACAATCTCTTCTTTAGAAGTACCTTAAGTTTTTAGAAGCACCCTAAATATAGCTTTAGGAACAAATTACAGTCTATGCAGTATCATAGCACCTACATTCTGCATTTACTTTCTCTGGAACCTCTCTGCTTGGTGTGGGCAGGATCGCTTGTACTGATAGCCTTCCAGTGTTTTTCCCCCTAAATGAAAGTCACTTTTATTTTTTTTTCCTTTCAAGTAATGAAAGCTGGGAAGAAATCCAAATATCTTACCCCATTAAATCAGTGTCCACATGCATACAGAGGAACAGACACCATGCAAAAACAGCTATTCATACCCAGAACTCTTTATTTGGATCCCAACCTCTGTTTGTGCAGAAACCTGAATGCAGTCAAGGCCCTAAGTGGGACATGCCTTCTGCCTGAGAGATTTGAAAATCTGTATGTAATGTGGGCGCAGCTGAGCCCTGGGAATGTCCAGTTTCAGCCTAGAATAACACGTGTGCAGAAGTAGCTGCCAATGGTGTGTATTTCCTTTACGGTAGATGCATAATCTGTGTGTGAATTCCTGCCATGCTTTATCATGAAAGAAGCCAGGCAGAAGACAGTATGATAGAACCTCCTGAGAATAAAGGTTTGTCTGAGTCCTGTACAGGATAATCTTAAACCCTTCTTGTCAACTGGATCTATATCTTTTTCTCCGTGCGTATTTGTTCTTTATTGTGGAATTCAGAATTCAGTGACAGGTAAAGTTAATTCCTCATGTTTTGAGGGAGAACTTAATGCTCAATTACTTTTTGGAAGGAGTTTTATGATAATACGTCATAGATATATACATTTTACTTTAGTTTGAATGTATAAGGAAAAAATAAATTTTTCCTTGCTGCCTTGTACTTGCTTAGTAGCAGCAGGCCAATATATGTCCTCCATTTATGTTTGCAGTATGATACATCATTGCTGGATGGATTCTTCGATCTGTTTAGTAACACATGACCTCTAATTACTTTTGGAAAAAAGTTATTCTGGCAGAATAAGTCAGACTCTAAAACTAAGTTGTGCGTGTCCTGAAAATTTGTTTCCGTTTAGAACTGAAAATGAACTCTGCAAGTCATACAGCCACTCTTTTTGTAAGAGCTGCTCCTGGACAAAAGAATGAATTTAACAATGTCTACAGCACATACTGAAAACTTGGAGTAATACACTGATGTAGAAGGTTCATTACTTCAAAGTGTGATTTTGGACAGTGCCTGTAAATGTGGAGGTTTTAAAGTGTGTAGGGAAGCTTGTTCCTCCATTTCATGTTGATCCAAAAAATTCCTCTCTGTTTATGGAGATTTCATAATTGTATAAAATGGGAGTAGGATATCAAGGTGCTGACTTTTGTGGTTTAACTGAAGTAATGGACTGTAGTAAGGCAGTAAAGAGTCAGGCATGATACATTTAATTTAAAAATATGCTGCATATATGTAAAATAATTCGTTAAATGAAAAGAAGTGCTTAGAAAATTAGGGAGGTTGAAATTTAAGCATGCTAATCGTTTATTGTAAGGAAGTCCTAAGTTCCAAGCCTCTTAATTTCCAGCCTCCATTTGCTCGTTATTAAGCGAACTCAGCAAATTTGTCTTTTACGTTAAGTGGCAAGCAGACAATATTATGCATTATGTCTTTACACTGACATAGATCTGAATGTCAATTCTCGAGATTTGTTTTTCTTTTACTACTTTGAAGCATGCAGGAATAGGAACATTAGTCAGCCAAATACATTTAGGAAGCTTGTATAACACTGCTTGGCATTCTCTTTCATTGGGATTAAAAAATATGTTCTTTGATAAACAGAGTTTTTTGGTGGTTATTTTAGAATAAAAAAGAAGCAAAAACCCCACCTCCAATATTTGTAATTACTGTCTTTTTGAAATTGCTGTGGTTCTGCAATGCGTCAATTGCATTTCCCTCTAATAGCAAAAACTATCAGCACTGTATTTGACACCAGTTTCAAAGGTTCTGATGGGTATTGTATTCTTTATTTTCAAGGAAATACAAACCTTATTTATAAACTGTGTGTTTAAATACAGTCACTGAAACTGCTTTGATCTTCTGTATTATAATCCCAGGCAAAGAATGTGCCCTAGATTTGCCATGCATTCCCTAAATCTGTGTCTTTTAAAAATTCTTGCCATAATCATAGTCTGTTCCAATCTATTTTGATAAATGTCTTCAGTATTTGTTCCTTTAATAATGTAAAGCTGGGCAGTGAAATCCCTCTTTTCAGGCTACTAAATCCAGTGAAAATCTTGCTATTTTTTAAAATTAGACTCCATTCCCAAGCAGGGTGGTGTTCATAATCCCCCATCAATTTTCTTCCGCCATGGATGCAGGAAGTTTTTGTTCCCCCCCAATGTCTGTGCCCAAAATTTCTGGATTACTTGTTTTTCTATCACATCACATCTCAAGCCCGCATATAAAAATTATTGTTCATCCTACAAGTTTCTCTCTTCTCTCCTTATTCAGACAGAAAACTAACGGTGCAACCCCCATTTTTTTGTGTATCTTTCCTGGCCTCTGCTGTGTTCAAGTCAGCACCCTCACCTCTGACAATAAAACTTCAGTGTTTCTGGCATCCAAAATATTGAAGGTGTCTGTCACCATGCTGTTTCCTTCCACGCAATCTAAGCTTCATCGTTGTTGAATGTTTTCTACAATTTTTGTAATAGTCTGTCCAGTGGCCATTTTTATTTCCCACAATATTTTTGAGGCTCACTTCAAATATTAATCCTGTGGATAACCTGTTTTTACTGTATTTCATCTTGTCTGTAAAAAGTAAGCATCTCAGGATTAGAATGAATCCGCTGTTCTGTGGAATATGTTGTTTATTTATATGATGGCACTCATAAGCTATTAATGCAGTTATGAAGAGCCCTCTGAAATATAGGTCTGCCATTTCTAGAAGTGACAATACCTTTTCCTCTGTAACTTCCGTAATTTTCTTAATATAGTAAGAAAATCCTTGCTTTTATATTTTTTATTTTTTTGAGTCAGATACTGAGACCAAAGGTAATCCTTTCAGAAGTAATTGTTATTGCTCTCTGCTGTATCTGTCAGTTTTGTTACCTAACCATGTTAGAAATATCTAATTGAGTGTTTTCATTTGGCCTTTTAAAAATTCTGGCCTAAAACCTTTAAATCAACTGTAGTGATTTTCCTATCTTTCTTCTCCTTCTCCTCAGTACATTTAAAAAAATCTCTTCTCACACACAGGTTTTAGGGATCAACTAGACATTTGCCAGTAACAGTCAGATTGTCTGCAGTACTTTTGGTCATTTCCCACTGTAGCAGAATGTTGTTGACATTTACAAATGGTCTGAGGCATATGTGAAGTTAATCTGATTTTAGCCTGCTGGTTTATTTCTATTGAAACAAGTGTCTCTTGCTCTGCGTCCAAGAACATTATTTCAGTTACTGTTGAATTTGTACCTGTTTAAAGTGCTAATTGTCAAACTATGATGTGCTTTTTGGCTTTATTCACTATGAGAGATTCTTCTTCTTAACATACACACTCCATTACTTATTTCAGAGCAAATGGCACAGTTCCTATGAAACTGGGAAGGTTTCTTTTCCTTTACAAGTTGACAAGTGTCACTTAAGTAAACTTGCTAAGAAACCGCATCGCTTATGAAAATACCTAACGTCTGACTGGAATTTTAGAGTGTAGACATTAAGTATATACTCTGAGGAGATTTGCACTAATCTTCTCAATGATGGTATATATTTTCTTTAATTACAGAAGCCAAAGAAATTTCATGATAGGTGAGGCAACCTTAACGTGTCTTCTTTCAGAAGAGCAATCCTAGGAAACTTGTGAGAACTAGGTGTATAAATCATCTAAGAGATCATACTATATTATGTCAATATTTGCATGACTTTCTTTATCAGCACATCTGAAACAAGGATCAGAAGGATAGTTTCACTCCTGACAACTGTGGTTCTTTCTAATTCACATGAATACTTTTGACCAAATGTGAAGCTCTATAGGAGGAAAATGCATTGCACACGATTTACAACTGCATTTTTTTATAAGTAGCCCCTGTGAAAACTCATGAGTAAAATTAAGGTAAAATTGCTGTGTTCACAAAGCATTGCATTCTGTCACGTTGTTGCAAGTGTTGTGAGTATACCTAACATTTCTTATCAGTTATCTACTGAATTCAAAGTATTGTATTACTGATGTCTTTAGAATTATATTCTTTAAGCATCTGTATTAAATAGGCATTTGTATTTCCCCAAAATTGTGCAGACTTAGGGAGCTTTTTTCTCAGATTATTTTTCTTCCAGTTGTGTCTGCATCTTCATAGTCACACCAACCCACAAACTGACTTACTCAACTTCTTCTTTCAGCATGTTTACCCCACAATTTCTGCAACTTTTAAGGAAAGCCTCAAGTGGAGCTTCAGGCTTAAGTTTAGATATTTACAGTTCTCTCTAGTTAGCATAGCTCATGCAAAAACATTGAGGCAGCATTTGAATGACATCCATATTAATTCTGTGGTCACAATTCTGTGACAATGAAATTAGCTGGGGTATAGCCTGTGTCTCTTAGCGTTAAGCTGAAAGCACTTGCACACTGAGATATATAGATATATATAGATATATATATATATCTCATGGGAATGTGCCTCTTCCTGGAAATGTAGGGAAATTGTGGGCAAACACTGAAGTACTAGAAACACTTTGATGGAGTTTGTAGTTGTCAGCCTATACAAATCCCAGTCAAACGCAAAACTAAACCAAAAATCAAAGCAAATACCCTAAACCCATCCACAAACCATCAGGATATTAGAATTACAGCTTGTGTGGACCGGTGTAAAGTTTGGGGCAGAATATAAATTATAACTTGGGTGAATTTTGTGGTAGAGTCAAGGTGTTCATAATTTGGTGAAAATAGGTGGTCATGGTGTTCCCTTCATTTTCTTAAATATATAGTAACTCCTAATACATTAACACTTAATTCTTGCCTTTAGAGTTAATGAATATGTCCAGAGTTTAAAAAAGAATTTTTCTTAATAGCTTGCCTCTATTGTTGTGTTGTCAGCAGATCTTGCTGTACTTCAATCAGTAAGTAAAAGGAAGGTGGGAACTCTATGTTAATAGAGTTCAATGAAAGGAACAGAAAAGCCCAGCTCCTGTAAAAGAAAGGCTTTCAATGTACGAAAATTCTTTGTGTTTCAAAATTGGTGAATAAAGAGAAAGCATTGAAATGACTTATTTAGATTAAAAAAATAAGAAGTCTAAGAAGAAAACTAAGTAGCCCCATATTGTATCTCCCTTACCATAACAGTTTGAGGAAAAAATGATTTAGTGTCAGAAAGCAAAGTGTAGGAATAAGTCATTAATTTGTAACATGGCAAAAACCTAAGAGGTAATGTTCTCTAATTGTCAGCAACCTCATATAGTTCAATCTGGTAAGAGGGTTCACAGATTGATGACAACATGTGCAAGCTATATAAATTACTCAGGTTAATTGAAATTAAAAGAGATTCTGAGGAACTTTGTAAAGGTTTAGAGAAGATAGGGGAACAGATGGCATGATGGCAAGTGGAGTTCATGGTGTTGAAGAGCAAGGGGGATGCATTTTGGAAGGAATGTTTTGAACTATTTGTAACTACATTAACAAGAGCAGTTTTCAGTAGTTATAGAAACTACTTACAAGCTCTTTTTTCAATATCCTTGTAGCAATACTTGATCGGGAAAAATGGAATAAAAATCCCTGTGTCGTGGTAGACCTGTTTTTCTACCTGTGGTAGAACAAATCAACCAACATTTTGGGATACAGTAGTAGCAGAAAGAGAAATGTAAAAACTGTAATACTTTTATGGTGGTGATTGTCAGCCATCTTGAAAAAAGTCCTGGTTGCCCCATCAGAGAAAAGAATATAACAGAAGTAGTGGCCCTAAAATAGGCGAAAGCATTGTATGGAAAGAACTTGCATATGAAGGGGGACTGAAAGCTGAGGGCAAGAAACTACTGAGTGATGTGCTAGAAGTATTAGAGAGAATGATTACTGGACATTACTGATCTTTTCTTGGAGCAAAGAAATTTTTAACACAACTGCAAATCAGAAGATGCTAAAACAGGCAATGCTACCTTCACACACAATTACCGATCTGGAAAGCTTTTTGAAACTAGGTATAATATAGCTTGAAATGCAGCTTGATAAATGTCAGAATGAGCCCAAGAGGTCACTTCCACTGAAAGGGGTAGTCCTACTCTTCTCATCCTTGCACATCTCTTCTCCTCCTCCACTCATTCCTCAGGGATTAGTTTTCTGTCTCTGAGCTGAATTGGCTAGTCACTGGGAATTTACTGACTTGCAGAGGGGTCGGATGAATGTCAGAGGGAGGGAAGCTGTGGAGAAAGAGACACTGAGAGCCCCCTTGCAGCAGCAGGGAGCTGTTAGATTGCTTCAGACTATCTCATTAACCTCGACTGAAGAAAAAAGGATTATGCACTTAAGTAGGTAAAAAGCAATGGTTACTCTAGTTTACACTCTGAGCATGAAAGATTGCTTATCTTGTAAGTCATGGAATTAAGGAGAAATTTTCAAAAAGACAATATACTCTATAAGTGTGAATGGTTAGGTTTCTTCAGTTTTCTGTGGCTACCAGATTTATCATGTACCAATTTGACACTTTTTATTTTCCAAATCTTCATTGCCTTAATTGCACAAGTCAGATTTGGCCTAATTATAAGCTCAATTTCATATACAATCATCTGCCAAAATTACCATCTGTAACAATTCAGCCTTTAGTTTTGAGAAAAGGAAAACCCTTTGAAATATATTGTATCTGAACTCCAATTACATGTGAAAGTAATGACAGCTGAGACATTTATACTGAAATATCTTTCTTTTAGCACATGGGTATGAATGGTTAGAACTCATAAATTTTTTTGCAATGCTGACATGTTGCATAGTTGTAGCCACTGAAAGACAGTATAGTTTCCATGGACTATCCCTGAAAGATACTCTTGTCCAGTACTTCAGTATCAAAGGGAAAAGACACTTAAAAGTATGTTCTCCCTTTTTAGGGTGCATAGGAATTCAAAATATACTTGAGTTTTTGATTCAGTAATGCAGTCACTGGCTTTTTATGTTATAAGAAGCATTTTGACCTGTCCCATCCCATTTTTGCCATCTGCAACTTACATTGTCCTGGAACAACCTTATACATTGCTTCAAATTCGTTAAAATGGCTTTTCTGGCAATTTTCTTTTTTTTAAAAAGATAAATGCTTATGTCCCCTGAAAATAATTTCAGAAAGAACTTCTAAAATTAACAATGGCACAATGC
Organism: Chionis minor; assembly: GCA_013398295.1. NCBI lineage: Eukaryota > Metazoa > Chordata > Aves > Charadriiformes > Chionidae > Chionis > Chionis minor. The sequence continues at coordinate 162,863 of VZSF01007530.1, read as the reverse complement.
ATTGTAAATCATGAAAAAGGAACTGATGTTCAATTGATGTGCAATTGGAATAATAATCACTTAGGTATTTTTGACGTATGGAAATATTTTCAATTTAGATCAAAAACGTAAAGAAAATAGTTGGTCTGATCTTACTAATATACCAACTTAATTGCTTTAAGACAAGGCATAATGTATTTGTAATTCCAGCTTGCTGAGGTAAATGGCTTATTGCCTGCCCAGTGCTTATGTTGTCTTGCAAGCATACTTAAATGTTTTGAAGATTAGTTTCTAATTTGTTGTGTCAGTTACCTGATTTGTCTGCAGTCTCACAAGCTGTAACTTCAAGGCATTTGAGATTAATCTCATCCGTCAGTCTATCATGTTGGATAAATATTCTTTTCACAAAAAAAAATATAGATTCATTCTTAATGTCCTTGGGGTTTTTTTTCTCAGTAAAAAAATATTTAAATCTGGTGTTTTTTTACTCTGTGTTGTTTAGAAACAGCTGAGATAAACTTGCATGACTCATAAACATTTCTTGGTGCACTACAAATACGTACAGCTTAGCTTGTCAGGTACAGTGATATGTGCAAAATCAAGATCTACTGAATGTTAAAAATTAATAGTTTTAAATAAGTCTAGGAAGAATGTAAGACTAGCAATGTTGCTTCTGAGGGGTTCATTGAAACTTTGATTATTGACAAAAGTGCAGGCATATGCTCCAAATCTTTGATGGTAAGGTTAAGATTTATGCATTTCCCAGGGCGATATCACGACACTATTGTATCATGAAGTGCTATGTAAATAAACAAAGAACAATAGGATCTTTATTGTGACAAATAAAGTCAAGACGGTCAGAGTTCTCAGGGTTTCTCCTGCATCTCCTGATAAAGGAAGACGAAAACTTAGCACCAAAACCAGGAGATTACGGGTTTCATTTTTCACTTTTGTTCCTTTTTTAGTATGCTGGCTTTTAAACAGCTTACCTGTAGGTGCTTTTAATCTTTTCCCCTGAAAAATTGTCTTCCAGAACCTTCCTGCAGTTTTTGTAAAAATTGACTATAAATTATTGTTAAAGTGTCTGCAGTGGCTGTTTATGGGGCCAGAAGCTGACTTCATTGCCAACAACGTGTTTTGTTGGAAACAGAACATGGTGTGGAAAGGGTTATGTATTTGTTTTAAAACTTAGTTTCGAACAAACTAGGCATTATTATGTTAGCTTTTCCTCTGAATATTCACTTATGGCACATACTAGGTTTCCTGTTGTCTTAGCATCGGGGTTTATACACAAGATACTTGTAAAACACTGCGTTAAATCTGTAAAGCCACATTTCTAAATCATGAACGGTATACAGGTAAATCATTAATAGGCATTATGTCCAACATAGTAAATTCCTTGATGAAATGAAAAACAGTGAGAAGGAGCAGAAACTCAAGCTCTACTATAGAAAACCATGTCCTGGCCCCATTTCTGCAACTGAGTTGTGTGACGGCACTCTTTCATCCTACAGTAGAGCAGTGTGTGAAGAGTACAGTTACATGATCCGAGGTAATTGTGTAGGTTTAGAATAGTGCATATAAAAGTATCTTTTGAATTCTGAAAGAATGAGTAACAGCTTTTATTACTTATGTTCAAAACTTTAGGTGTCACTACTGATGATGAAAGGAAAACTAAAATATCCCTTAAGTATTTCCCAAGAGATCCAGGATTTAAAGCAGTTGAAAAGCTGCTTTCGTCAATGTAGTTAGTGTTGAAAACTTTGACCACAGGCTTGGCTAAATATCTGGTTGTTATGATGTTTTTTTTAATCTCTTCAAAACACAAAATCACTTTCCTCTCCAATATTTTGCAAGAGAAAAATGTCTATTCCATCATAATTAGAAAATTTATCAACTGAGGTTTTGAGGGATCAAAGTGAAAACTCATTTCTTCTGCATTGAGATTTCCTGTTGCAAGCCTTTTTAAGCTGATGCAGGTGCTACTGTCTGGAATACACCCAGAGAAGCCAGCTTTTGTGTGCGTAGATTTGGAATACCTTTTATGTTGTCTGTTATTTATCAATGGAAGAGAAACTGCACTGACTAGGGAGGAGCTATCCCTTTTAAAAGTTGCATGACTTGAAGTGTTGATTTTAAGTTGTTTGCTCCTCTTCACTTCAGAAGCAACCACCTGGCTGGATACTGCATCCATTGTAATGGCCGAAACAATGCTCAGTTACCCCACCAGTAAAAGAGGTGGGGTAACCCTCTATGTACATTTGCTGGGGCCTGTGAAACTAAGGTACTATAGAGAGTAAATAAATACAACTTGTAATCTGAGGTAAGACAAAGGGAATGCTTTGTTTATTGTCTGTGAGTTTTGGGGGAGTTTATGTTGCTCCTGTGTCATGGAGCACTGGAAGTCAGATGGGCTTTTTAATTAGGCATAACAAAGACATGGATACTGGGCTTGGTCTCCATAATTACAGCAAAAGAATGAACCAGAAAGATGAGAGTATAACTATGTAAGCAAAGGAGCAGTGTGGCCATGAGAACGCAGCTGCTATCGGTACACTTAAACTGGATACTGCAAGAAGGCTTTTAATCATTGGTACAGTGAAGAACTGGAACAATTTCCCAAGATACACCTCAAATACTGTGTTCAGTTTTGGGACCCTCACTACAACAAAGACATTGAGGTGCTGGAGCATGTCCAAAGAAGAGCAACATAGCTGGTGAAGGGTCTAAAGACCAAGTCTAAAGACCAAGACCTGTGAGGAGCAGCTGAGGGAACTGGGGTTGTTTAGCCTGCAGAAAAGGGCTACCTGAAAGGAGGTTGAAGAGAGATGGGGGTCAGTCTCTTTTCCCGAGTAACAAGTGATAGGATGAGAGGAAATGGCCTCAAGTTGCCCCAGGGGAGGTTTAGGATGGATATTAGGAAAAATTTCTTCATGGAAATGGTTATNAGACATTGAGGTGCTGGAGCATGTCCAAAGAAGAGCAACATAGCTGGTGAAGGGTCTAAAGACCAAGTCTAAAGACCAAGACCTGTGAGGAGCAGCTGAGGGAACTGGGGTTGTTTAGCCTGCAGAAAAGGGCTACCTGAAAGGAGGTTGAAGAGAGATGGGGGTCAGTCTCTTTTCCCGAGTAACAAGTGATAGGATGAGAGGAAATGGCCTCAAGTTGCCCCAGGGGAGGTTTAGGATGGATATTAGGAAAAATTTCTTCATGGAAATGGTTATCAAACATTGGAACAGGCTGCGCAAGGGAGTGGTTGAATCACCATTCCTGGACGTATTTAAAACATGTGCAGACATGGTGCTTAGGATCATGGTTGGACTTGGCAGTGTTAGGTTCATGGGTGGACTTGATGATCTTAAGGGTCTTTTCCAGCCTAAATGATTCTATGATTCTGTGGTTATTCCTTCTACTCCCACTTTACTTCTCCAGTCTTCCTATTTGGTTTTATCCAGGTCTATTACAAACATAAACTGTCTGTGGCATCAACAGAATGGGATATAAGAGAACTGTTATCTGGAGCCTCCTTGTCCCAGGAGTTAGCTGAAGCCCACAGTGGTGCTGAAAACTCATACCTGCTGCTGAATGGGGCAAATAAAGTCGGTCATGAGATTTATGCTCCAGGAATACCAGTTTTTTTGATTGCCTGTTGAGGAGGATTGCCTAGACATATCCCTGTTATGTTGGAATTCAGGTTACTGAAATCATTTGCCTTAGTAGCAGATGATGCCAGAACTTTTCTGGATGGACTGCAGAGTACTACACTTGCCTGATGTTGGTCATGAGATCTTCACAGTGGCAGAGGGACTGAGGAAAGCTGCTAGAGCTCAAGCCCATGATCTTTATCATGATGCAAACCATGTCATTTATGCAACCTCTGTTTCTCACCTTATCCCGAGTGCTCTTGTAGACCACTAATGTAGACAGCAACATTAAAAAGTCAGGAAATGAATAGTCTCATGATATATAGTACAATACTGATGTGAAAAAAGATCATCCTTCAGCACTGTCAAAGTTTATACTGGTGTTGGCATGTCCGAGCGACCCAGTGTTCTTTAATCACATCTAAGCTTGTAATTGTAAGGATGTAATACAATTAGGTTAGGTGGATGAAACACACTTTGTCTCAACTGTACTAGCATCTAGTTTTAGTCTGTGTTCAGCAATTATCCTTTTGTAATAAGGTCTCTCATATCAAGCAGGTCAGAGAAATTAGTTCTGAATTTATATCCCTATAAGGATACAGGGCCTATCAGGTATGTTATCAAAGAAATTCAGAGTTCAGAAAAAGAACAGTATGTTTCTGAGGACATGTTTTTGGTTATATTTCAAAAATCATCCTCGGCTTATACAAGAAAGTATAAAATGATTGAAAAGAAAACAAGAAAAAAACCCCGAAGAAACAATGCCTAAAAACCTTTTAATTTTGTGTATTTTTTTCCTGATGTTCTCTTTGCACAGGCTCAAGCATGAACTGAAAACTTCAGATTTATAATACAGTTTACTTTCTAGGAAAGTTTATGTGCATGAAAGAGTAAGAATACACTTAACCTGTTTTACTTGGTACTACAAATGAAATACTAGGAAGGACAGAGACATTTTCATTATGTACATGAGTTTCATTGTATGCCAAGTATTGAAATAGCTGATGTTTTCAGTGTTCTTGTTGTGTTTTTTTTTTTTTTTTAATTTTGTCAATATAGTAGTTCTCCCAACCCAAATTCCATGTACTTTGTAGCAGATGATAAGAGTTAAAGTGCAGAATTTCTGCAACAGCTCTTACTCCATTTCCTTTACTGGTGCTTGAAGGTCTAAGATTAAAAAGGGTGGCTCTGTATACGTTTTCATTGTAATTCAAAAGAATATTCAAGATAGTGGTTTTGCACAAACATGGCAAACAAGCAAGATGTCTGAAAGAAATCTTTAAAAACAGTCATTAAGAATTTTACTTAATAGAATGTCTTTTCATTCCCCGAGGAATTCAGATCATCCACCTCCATACAGTGTGAGAATCTTGTCCTCCCTGCCAAGATAATCTTGTATCTTACTTTGCCTTCCCTTTTCAATTACTTAAGAATGCCTTTGGATTTGTGCTAGAAAACTCTTTCGTAAGTTCCTAAGAAGGAGGGAGGGGTGGGGGTGGGGGTGTGGTGGGAAAAGGCAGCTTCCTCTTTGGAGTTTGTGGGACGTTTTGTTGAGTCAACTGAAGTCTGGTCTTTGGCTTATTTCTATTTTGAATGCGTAGGTATTTTGGTTCTCAGTGTCTTTGTTAACAGACCAAGTAAATATTAGTCTTTATCACACTGAAGTGGAATAGAAATACGTAAAATTTCAGTACCAGCCCTGGATGATTGTAATGGAACTTTACAAGGAGAGGAAAAAGATACCTCTTGCCAGTGTATATGTCCTAAAAAGACTATACTAAGTGCAGGACCTCTGAAGGTCCTCATAATCTCTGACTATGACTTAACAGGAAGATTTCTTTCAAAATACACGGGCTTTTTTATTTCAACCTGTCTTCCAGTTGAAACATTTTTGTCCATAAAACGCCTGGTTCTTTGCAGAACTAGAATGCCACCTGATGGATGGTTATCAGTAAATATTTATTTGGACGCTGTTAACACAAGCTCCAGAGGCAACATCCATATATAATTACCTGTCTCTGGGTAACTTCACTTCCCAGTGCTTGAGAACTAAACAAACTGGCTGTCATCCGGGACAGATTTAGGATGCAAGGAAACTGTCTGAACCCCTGGTTGTCAAGTGGCATTAGAGAGTGGACAAAATTTATTACGGAACAGATAACGTTTTTAAAATGCCAGCATTTTTAGGACAGCCAAATATTTTACATTGGTGTCCTTACAGGGATAGAAAACAAATGAATTAATTTACACATCAAAACTGCTGTTTTTGTAGTTGTAATTACAAAATACCTGGATTACGTTGATTTGCAAAGCAAACTCTATCAGTTTACACTTCCTCTTGCTTATCATCTTCGTTTTGATTCCAGGTGAAACACACTAACCAAACAGGGCAGGAGTTTGGTTGCACCTTACCAAGTCCAACAGTAGCATGTTGGCTGGAGCAGCCTGCTGCTTCTGCATCTGCCAAGGAGAGCTGGAAGCGGTAGACGATGAGAGCAATTGGCCTGAGGTGGCATGAAATGAAGTTGGCATGTAGTGTAAGCAGCTTCCTAGTTTTCCCAAGATCTCGATGGTGGGAAAGAATAGCATGTTTTATCATTTTCTCAGCACAGTAAGACCATGTATCTTAAATTTTTCTCATGAAAAAGATGTGCATTCCTTGGCAGAACTAGAGAATGGGTTCTCCTTCCAGTTGAAGAAAAAGCAGTGAAGAAAAAGTAGTTCTGCGTTAGCATTTAACAGGTTTGGAACTATTTTTATCCGTTGACCTGAATAGAGCTATTTTTGATTCATTAATGGTGTACCTTAGGAGGGAACAAGCTCTGTAAGCATCTGGATACAGCAGTTGGCTTTTTCTTTGCACATGTGGCTGGTGGAGTTCAGCAAGTGCCACTTTAGCATTCTGCCACCAAATGCACATTTAGCTGAAAAATCTTGCTCTTGTCAGTTGTCATCAGGCATTCCAGAACTCCCTCATGGGAAAGCAAATCAGTGTGTAAAGGTTCGGGGGAAGAGGTTTTATGGTTGGGAACATCATGGAAAGGCAAATACAGAATGTCACAAAAAGATTAAACAGCTGTGAAAGCAGGTTGCCTGTTGAACTCATTTGAGTGTAAGGGGCAACGGCACCTTTCTCTACGTTTGTAACAGTAACTCATTATTTTCCTGCCCCTTTACCCCATGAAGTACCCCCATACTATGTATTTTAGATACTATAAGCAGAACTGGGTAGACGAGTATTCTGCATTTTGTAAATAACTGAATATGTGTTCAAATATTTCATGTCTTAAAACACTCCAAAACTTCCAAACTCCAAAACAGAAAAAGAATAAGCAGCATTTCTGTAGTCTTATGTTTAAATCAAAATCCAAATAAATCACTCTGATAGTCCCGGATGAATTTTGTTTACTTTTATTATCATTCTCCCTACTACACATCATTGTTAAAAAAATAAAAAAGAATAATATCAAGTCACTAGAAAAGTATGCATCTGCTTTTTGTAATCATAACGAAGTATGTAGGGTGTGATCCAGAGATTTTTAGGTGTCTCACCCCAGCAGGGTGACTCACTGAGCTGGAGTTAGTCTCTGTTTTGTTCAGTGGACTGCCAAAAGGTTGTTCAAAAACACTCTCATGTTGACTGGGGATCTTCCCAGAAGTTAGGGTGCCCAGATGGAGAAGCATGTGCGAGACGAGGATATACATAAGTGTTCTGATGCCTGTGCAGCGAACATGTCTCTTTTTTCCTACACAATGGCTTGCCAATGTAGAATGCATAAATGTTCTTAAAAATAAGGGTCAGAAATACCAGTGTACCCCCATTTTCGGCCTTCTGTCTAGGAAGCCATCGTTGGTGGGAAAGTGTATCCAGTGGTAATTATGAGGTAGATGTCAGGAATACAGATATCTGTGAGTTGGAATTACCTTGGTTAGAGGAAATTTAACCCAGATCTGTCACTCGTTAGTAAGTGACAGATAGTTGATAGGCTATTATATTCAGTTAGACTAGTGCCAGCCTTTTGAAGGACAATGGTAGGTGTACCACTGGACTTGATGCTTCAACTCTGTGTCATTCAGGGATCACAAACTGTTTCCTCCCACTGCACTGAAGTCATCTCCAGGATAGCAGAGACCATGTAGGGACCTTTCCAGTTCCAAATGCACCTGCCAAAATACTTTGCTGCTTCCAGAACAAGGTGGTCATGGGTGGGTGACTTTTTTTTCCACACTTACCTAGGTTTTCTGGGGCTTGAGCAATCTTTAGCATATAAGCATTATTTAGGCACAGCCATTTAAAGTATTAAAGTTAGCACTGTCATTTGCATGGGTGAGGGTATTGCTGAATATTATGAAAATTCTGTATAAATGCTCTTCTTTCATTTTTTTCCACCAATTTTCTTAATTGCTTAAAGAAACTTCCTCCATTACTTTCATTATCTCTATCACAGCTAAATAACTAAATAGATTAGTAGATACATGAAAAAAATATTGTGCTTTTATGCTTCTGGATGCTGTGTGGTTAAAAAAACTTAAAGGCAAGAAGTGTCTGTTCTTGCTAGTTTCATTTTCTCTGAGTCTTCTTAGAAAAGACTTTTTAAGGCATAAGTATGAACATTAAGTTAGCTATCCGTGACTGACCAGCCAGTGTTGTCTATGGCAGAAGTTCACAGGCTGTGCCTCAGCAAAGCAGCCCGCAAACATTGCCTGAGGAGCCGGCACTGAGAGATGTTCCTACCCCAGCATTAGCAGAAGTGAAAGATAAATTTGGGAAGCCTAGCCCAGGGTGAATATTGTTCCACATTGTCAGCTAACCCTACCGGAGCCATGACTTGGTTGTGGTTAACGGGATGATTTGCTCAAGAAACTGGCCTGAAAAATTCCGTGGCTAACATGATTTGAATGCAAGAAATTTTGTAATGAAGAACCCATTCATCTGTGTAGTTACTACCTCTCCCTGTGCTTAATTTTTTTTTAATTATTATTTGCCTTCTTTTTTTTTGGATGATTTCTCCCTACTTATGATTAGAATTGTTATCAGTACAAGCTAGATATTTGTAAACGTCCAGACTTTCCAATGTTTGGCTTATTTAGCAATATGGTATTCCCCTTGCTGCTTTCCACTTAAGGAATTAGCTGAACACTAACCAGTGTGATTGAGTATCATCTTTGATAGTGTACTGTGAAAAAGATGCCAAAGCATTCAGCAGCCTTTGTCAACGCTCCAGATCATAAATAAAGAACATAAATTATATAACTGAATTATAGATTGTGGCTTATAAGCAACAGTAAAAATAATTTGCAGAACGATCAAAAGTGTGTACTTGAAATCTTTAATTTGAATTATCCTTTCCAGTCTAATCATTATTTTTCCCTTTCACAAAAGCAACTTAATATTCAGAATTTAATATTTCATAATATAAAAACAAATGAATAATTTTTTGAGCCAAAAATAGGAATAGGCCCTTTGGTATACACGTCTGCCTCCTGTCTGCCGTATATCTTCAATTTAATGCTGGTAGATGGTGTGCGATTAAATCCTGTGGCTGGCTTTGAAATCCCATTTTAGCTTAGAAGTAATTATATATGGAAATCTGTTATGAGTACTGTGTGGGTAACTTTCATTTATGGTTAGTAAAGTGTAAAACTAGAATCTCTATTTATAAAGCCATTGTTTAAGCTTCCCTGTTGTTCCATCCTTAATTTAATTCAGTCCATTCAAGTTTTGCTCAAACAGCAGGTTTGGTCATTAGTAAGTAACACAAAAATAGCTTAGCTCTTTGATCTATACAGTCCTTACAGTGTGCCTGTAGGCACGTGTAATATAAATATTTTGTAAATGCAAATAATTAAAAGATTTTGGATAATAGGTATGATGAAACTAGCAGTATTTTGCAGATTTTCAGTTCCTGTTGAATGACACAGGGAACAAATAAGCAAGAAAAACCTCAAATCATCTTAAAATTTACAAAGCATTAGTTTTTAATAGCAGTTATAAAAATTACTATGCTTTTAAATGCCATTATTTATGTAGGGGAAAAAGTGTATTCTTATTGGTTTGCATAATTATAAAATGTATAGTGATTTTAAGGTTGATGTATGGGTTGTCTTTAGATCCAGAAGTATGAAAATAGGAAAGGTGCATCAGAGTTCTGATTTTATTTGGAGTATGTTGCTGCTTTTATTAATATTACTCAGTCGATCTGGCAAAAAAGTATTTCTGCTTATTACCTTTTTTTGATTATTAGACTGTTAGGTTAAATATCATGCTATGACAGTGACACAAGTCAGTGAACAAATCCCATCTTCCTTTACATACTATTCAGTATTGAGCAACCCAATAAATTAATTGGCTGTTTCTGGCACGTTCTGCATCTCCAAAGAACACGTCAGGGAAATGTCCCTGAACCCCAGCAAGTGTAACTTCTGGTGTACTGTTTAACTCTGAAGAAAGAACTAAGTTTTTTTAATACTTCAAAGCAGTATAGTTAGTCTGTTCTGGAGCTGGATGTCATTAACTTCTTGCCTTTTATATTTTTTCCAAGAAAGTCACTACTGGGAAGTAGTCTGTTAACTTGACATCCCCTTTTGTTTCCTCTGTGATTCTGGAGCTTATGCAAGGAGAGGGAGATGTTTCTTTGACCACTTAAAGCTAGTTCTTAAAAGACTTTGAGCTCTTATACAATTCAAGGAGCCCTCAAAGGTCCTTCCAGAGACTAGTACCATCTCCATTGCATCTCCCCAGACCTTGAATCGTTCATATATGCAAAACTGCAAGGCTTTGTATAGGATAAGGGACAGAGGTTTTGTCTGAAAGACTGATGAGTACATAACTTTAAGTTAGGTACTTATTCTCAGTTCTTCACAGAGGTAATTATTCTCAATAATTATTTGTACAAATATTATATTGAAAGTATTTCTGAATGTCAGTTATGTTGAAGCAAGAGGCATTCTCAAAAGACACACTGCATGTTGAATGTGTACTTTGCTTAGAATATTGTTGATTTCTTTGTGTGTGAGCCTACATGATGATCCTGTGGTGTCTGAAGGTAGTTTAGGGAAAGCCGAACGCAGGCTCCACCAAAACAGGCAGTCGTGGCTTGTCCCATCTGTAATGGACTGTTTCTGCTGTCTCAGTTACCCGGATCGGAAAGCTGGTGTGCCTGAAAAATGGCACAGGAAAACAAAAATGGAAGTTGCCTGCCTGGTACGGCTGGGTAAACCGTCTCACAAGTGCCAGTGGAAGAGGTAGGGGACAAAGGCTGGATTGTCTTCCAGCAGCAGCCCACACTGGTTTTGCCTAAATGAGTTAGGAAGTCATATTCTAAGTAAGCCAATGACCAGTTTTACTTGAGATGTAAGAGACATGTAAGATTTAAGAGATATAAGGTGCAAGAGAGAGATTTACTTGTCATTTAACAGCTCTAGGGAAAGTGCCTGGCACTGTTCTGTCATGTTTCTTGAGCAATCTTTATCATCATGCTTTCTTAGCCTAGGTGGCTATCACGGTACTTAATCTTTTAAATCTGTGATCTTCTCTCTCTGCTTTCCTAGAGAGCTTTGTCTGTGTTGTTCAATTTGCTTCGGTTTTAAATTGAAAGGTTGGATAGCATTTGAAGGCAAGGCTGGAGACAGGAGCTCTCTGCCTGTTTCAGGGAGCAGACGAGGCTGAGATGCATCTTGATTCATGCAAAAGCAAATTCTGGTCTCAGTCCTGCCCTTGTGGAGCCTCAGGAGCCTGCACAGACAAATTCCATACTTGCAGTAAATGTACACCATCATCGGCCCCTGCTGACAGCTTCAGTCAGCTGGCACAAGAAGCTTCACAACCCGAGGCAACTTTTGATTATCCATAACTTAAATGCTTTAACATTCTGGAAATAAAGATCTTCAGCTTAAACTTGGCACAGGGCTCTGTGGGAAACCAGCAAAGCACAACGAACAACAGAAGGCGAGGAAGTTCAGGCAGTGTAGCTAAGGAGACACTCAGGTGCATCGCAGCTAGTTATCTGATGCTTTTCTGGCTGAGTCTCACAAGCCTGTGTGAGTACATTGCATTGCTGTTCCTAGTAGGATTTAGGCGGGGAATGTAGTGCCAAAGCCAAGCTGCCGCTCCTGAGAGGCCAGGGCACGTCACTTACAGAAAATGTATTGTATTGCTTCTTGAGATCTCAGTATTTGGGCAGAGTCCAGTTGTGGTTTAGCTTGCAGTTTAAGTACCCAAATGTAATGGCTGTGATTAAGAACTTTCTCCTTTTATCTTGCTGTGGTCTGGTATAATTTTGTTCCTTATCACCCAGTATCACATTAGAGGCACAGGTTTATCAAATACCTTACCAGGTGAATGACAAGTATTTAGTCAGCTTTCTGCTGATGGTGAAGAATATTGCCAAGTTTGTCTCTCTCTCTTCTTTGGTATCTGGAAGCTTTGCAGAAACTCACCTAAGCAGGATCCTGTGCAAGTAATCTGGTGGCTCAATACTAGGTTTTCCTTTATTACTCTAAAGGTACTTGCTTCCAGAAAAGATCAATTAAGTGCCTTTCTGTGGATCCCTGCCATGAATATTATACTATAATGGTATGACTGTGTCCTCATGAAAAATGAAGAGTATTGTTGCACCTAGACTTTGTATATGAAAAACATTACTACAATCTCTTGTTATTTCACATTTGGAGATTGCTTACTTGGGATTTTTTTTTTTTTTTTTTTTTTTTTTTCTTTTTACTAAATAGACTTGGATTATCACTTGCTTTTGTCTTCAAGTACTCCTACTTAATCCTCTTGTCAAAGCCCAGAGTTCCTGCGGGAATCCAGTGACAGATGATGTGAATGACATTGCAAAATTGGTAAGTAGCTTTTATTTTAAATTGTTCTTTATGTTAAACAATAATCAGTGGCTAATGGCACTTACACGTTTTAAAGCAAAGTTAGAAAATCTGTATTAGAACCAGGGGAATATGAAAAAAAAAAGCTAACTAAATCCATCAGCATCTGTCACTTGATCAAAACCAAAACTTTTATTGAAGAGACTGGAGAATAGTTTCAGAGTTCATTGAAGATGAGCTTCTTGATCAGGCTGGAGTGTATGTATATATGTGTTTCCTTCCTCCAAACTTCCATAAAAATTGTCAAAAGTCTTGATTTCCTGAAACATTGTCTGGGATCAGATTGCTTCCCATGCAGATGAAAGATTATTGTCTTTGTGTTTTTGATTTGCATGGAACAGACTGGTGGCAAACACAGATGAAGTGAACCAGAAGTCTTTACCTTAGGTATATGGGAAACTTGTGCCATAAATCAAAATAGTATGATATTAGACATTGTTGTAGCAATCAAGACAATAATGATTGAACAGCTCTCACAGTCTAGGTGTGAGTGGGCTACAGTCATTGAGTGTTTCTCTTTCTGCTTGCTGTACCTAGAATTTTAAGTCTGAAGGACTCAGGGCTTTGTAAGAGAACTGAAGTAATTTAAGTACATTTTAACTGTCACTTAATTGGACACTGCATTAACCTGAAAAACTGCATCTTCTTGTATGAAGTCAGTTGGTATTTAACTCCGCTCCACTGAAGCCAGTGATTAGGCTAACTTGCAGTAGTGCAGGATCTAACACCAAAGTTTTTAAGAAATAATATACACTGAACACTTAACAAGCATACCTTCATCTACATATTGAATCCAGCTGAAAATTATGGCTTCATTATGGAAAAATGGTTGCAATACCAGCATTAATATTATCAAACACTTAATTTAGAGTCCCTTGCACTTACTGCTTGGCAATGTTCTTGTTTTCTTTGGGTATTGTTATATACACTGGCATATAGTCTAAATTTCTGGGGTGCTCTATAGTCCTACTCAAGTGCTTAGTGCGTTAGTTCCTTTAGGCAGAATTCTGAAGTATTAGCATGTTTATTCAAGATAGTATTTCATCTCTTGAAAGAGTATTAAGCTTTGATTTAAACCTGTTGAAAGCATGACATAACAACAGAACTCCTGTGAGGGCTGGTGAAATTGTCTGTTACATGGTTAGCAATAACTTTTTATCAATTATGTATCCTTAGAGCAAACACTTTAACGTTCCCTTTAGTACAATTTAAACTTCAAGAATGTACAAATGCAGGTTACAAAAATTTGCATGCAGCTCGAGCAATCACTCTTTGCTTTTGAGATAAATTATGAAAGTAACCTAATAACATAACAATTAGGTTAGTCTTTAATTCACTGTGACTTTCCATATTGTGTTGCTGCATCTTCCTCCGGACTAGTCCAGCAACTGCAGTTCTTGCAGCACTATGTTTCTGTACCCCCACCCTTCTCTACGTCCCCTCTTGGTTCTCCACATGTAGTGTGGTCACTAGTTCCCTCCCATGTCCCCTAGGTGTGATCTCTACCTGGACAACACTGTGAGCTCCGTCTGGATTTATATCCCCTTTTGCTTGGGCTGCTGGCTAGGCAGGAAGGACTTTGTGTGGTAACTGTTGTGGTTTACGTGCTGCTTGTCCTGGAAAAAAACCTCTGCCAACTGTCCAGCTTGCACTGCGCTTCTGCTGCTGCCAAGCCTGAGCAGAGCGGGGTAGGACTGAGCTCCATCAGCCACTCCTCAGTGAGGATGCTTTATGGTCCTTCTCCTGACTTACACCCATACCTTTCATATCTCTCTACCAAATGCAAAATCTGCGTGAAGTTAACTGGCAAGTTCAAAGATATTTTGGGTTGGAGAAATAACAGAGAGATGCAGAAAATACAAAGCCCAAACACCTGGATTCTGTCTGGTTTGAGTTGCGCGTCTGAGAATCCTTTGAGGAAAGTCTGTATCCCTGTTTTGTCTGTGTTAATATTTGCATAGGTTTTTTCATGTAGAAATAATTTCTATAAAGCTGCTTGAGAATTGAAAGGATAACATGGAAATAAGTTTAGTATCTTAAATTTGCTATAAGAAGTCTTGGTTGCAGTTAAGCTGGCTATATCACAAGCTGGTCATTCTCTTTTGAAATGCTACACCATGGCAACTTGATGTTGAGAATAAAATGACAAAAAAATAAAGTTTAAAGTACTTTTAAAACAAAATATCATTAGCTAACAGTGTGAATATGAGAAGGGAGAAATTCACAGAGAATACTGACTGATCATGTTACTTTACTAAAAAGTACAATTCTTTTATGCTATATGGAGTATATCCTTAGTACTTATAATGTGGACTCCAACATGATCGTTCAGGAGACTGTTCAACTCTTGTAAATTACTATAAATATTTTTGTACCACTTTGGTTTTTTGAAACAAAATATGCTCATTGAATTAAGGAATGATATTCTGATAACGTACATCTTCAAAATTAAACATAGCACCCATAGGTTTTTAGGTTCTTTATTGATCCTATTGGCCTTTAAAAGTCTTATTTCTCAGCTGATTCAAAGAGTTTGTGCTAGTAGGACACAGTGTCTTTGATAAATATCCTCCCCTTTTGCACTGGGAAGAAATGGTAGCACTGAGCACTTCACAGAAACTGATGTTATATGTACAGTTATTGTCCATAGTTATTGTGATGTTATCCACAAGCTCTATCACACTTCCTGAGAGTGGTATGACAGTTGTTTCTAAAGGCTTTATTCTCATCCACACTGTTGTATTCTTTAAACCCTTTTGTCCACAGTCGTAAGAATAGTCCCATATCTATGTGCAATAGACTTGCCATTCAGTGGTAGTACGAAAGTCCCACCATTTAGCTTAGGATGTTGGCCTCTCTTCCTCCTGTCTGATGACAAATGCTCAGACATCAGCCTTGATTCAGTATGGCCTGAATAATCCACTGAGGCAGATTATGGTCTCTTCCCTTCCCCAGAATGTTAGTCTTCCCTGGGCTTTTTCTCCTCACTATACAAGTATATCACCCTCCCTCCCCAGCAATTCAGGTCTATAACAAAGATGTCCATTTTGGCTCTTGCCACGTCACAGACCCTTGAATGCTCTTCAAACCTTCATGGTTTTTTTCTGTGGTAACATGAAGAATATTTTCATAGCTGTGTCCATATAAATTAATTTTTCTTCCAAATTCTTGGTGGATGTAAATCCAGTCTACTGAAAAGTCTTTTTCTGGCTTCAGCTTCTATAATTTTGCCCTTCTGTCTGTTAATTTGCTGCTCTGACCCTGTATCTTCTACTTATTTCCTTCAAGCTGTTCCTCCTTTTCTTCATTGTCAATGGCAAGCTTCATGGTTTTGTCTTCAAAGGCACTATTAACACTGCCTGTGATGACTTAACACATGCTGAGTTTGCCCTTTTGTCCTAGCTTCTCCTCATTATTTCTGTGGTATCTGTTATGCTGTTCATGGCGGCAGGAAGGATACTCCTTGATGAACTTCAGGCAGATTCTCATCCTTTTCTTATCTCACGCTAAAATTCTTTGCAGCATGAATCCATGCCCCTCTTACTCCTTTTTCCTACTCTGTTCTTCCCTACCTCTACCGTAGTTCACCTACAGCTTGCAAAACAGTGCCACAATTCCCTACCAAACTCTTTTGCCTGTAGCTTGGTACAACCTAATGTTCATTTATTTGGCTCTGGCCTTCTTGTTCAAAGTAATGTAAACGCCCTCTATCACTAGTAGAAAACCTCTGAGCATGGCTGCGACTTGTCTTGTATTCTAGGAATACAAGAAGAACATGCGTCAGTCAACATTATCTGTGAATATAGACCAGGGATGTCTACTAAGCTTAAGCTATTGGAGAACTTAAATAAGGCCCACTGTACAGTACCTGAAATTAGGGGTCATTTGCCCAAACAACTTTATGTTGAGTAATAAGCTGAGGACAGATATATGATGTAACTTGTTTTCAGTGGTGTTAATCTGGATTTTCATTAGCATCATACTAGACTCCTACCAGAAGCTAGAATCAGAAAAAAAGTGTAGATTAAACAACAATAATCATTAACAAGCATCAATAACAATTAATCAACCTAAGACCAAACCAAACAGGTATCTGTTCATACAAAAATTACTTGTATTTTCTGTAAGATTAAATTTATTCAAATCTTTATAATTAATTTTGTCATATGAAGAATGTGTCCTAACTAAAATGATTTTAAGAAACTAAGAACAATTTCACAATCTTTTTTTGTTTTTTTTTTTAATAGTGAGAATTTTAAAAGAACATGATTTCATACCTATAGAGAATGGAAGTATTTAGAGAGTATTCATTCTGCATTACCAATCACTTGAACTCCTGCTTCTTTTTTAATGAAAATGTCTGGAGGGAAACACATTACTTGATGAGCAAGTGTTCTGTATTATGAAACTGTAATTGCAGCACCTGTCAATAAAGCCTGTCCCCGTTGTTCTTTTCAGCACAGTAAATCGGCAGAAAGCTGAATTGATATAATTGTGACTCTGATTTTGCATAAGAATTAGGAATATGATGTATATGTTTGTTAAATATGAACATCAACTTTACCTATAAGTAGAATTTTCACTGAGCTGTGCAGTATTTATAGAGCGTACCTACATATTTTGATTTCATCTGTTAGCAAAATCTAAGATATTCACTACTTCTTCCATGATCTACTTCTCAAAAGCATTTTTTTTTTATTTTGAATGTTGGAAGACCAAACGATAGTCAGCATTTACTGACCAGGTTGCCTGTTGGAGCCATGCTGTTTCAAACACTTTGCCTTCACATTGCATCTTTGCTGTAAATGCGTACTTTACACTCTCTGCAACATTTGATATTTATTTTTAAATGGATCTAACTCTCCTGAGTGAAGGGGTTATAAAAAATGATCCAGTGTTGTTATCCTGCAGATAATCTGCCACTATGGCTGTAAGAAGTGTGAATGGAAATCGTTAGCATGTTGTCTTAAGCCAAATGATGAGGATTTTATTAACTGCTTCATTAGCAGATGAGATAGATAGAGTAGATTGCAGAGATGATAGACAGAAAGTGGAAACTCCTGCAGGAAAATAAAAGCCAAGGATGCAAAGAAGGGAGATGCAGAGGCATTAAAGAGTAGGAAAGGGGAATGAGGAAGAGAGAAATGGGAGGTAGAAATGGTAGCAGAAAGGAAAACACTCTTTTCCCATCATATGCCTCAGAGTAAAAGAGAAATCACTGACAGTGGTAAATGGTAATTTTTACTTTAAGGGCTTGCTTTATCTTTGATCTGTGTAAAAAAAACCCCAAACAATGATATCTGTGCTTGTCTCAAAATTTTCAGAAGTCACCGTAAAGGGAATTTCCAGAAGCAGTTTCCCTCTTTTCAAAACATTTGACTGCAGAGATAGGTCGTCTCATTTCTGTTCTGCTATTGGCATGAAAGAGTAGTTTATGGAACCCAAATCACTTTTACAACAACCCTTTTCATCTCCCCATCTATGTGACCATGAGCGTATTTTAAAAGTATATTTGGGTTATGCAATGTTAATAGTGCTGTATTAAATATGCAGATCTCTGGATGTCAAAAGGGATCTTACATTCCCCAGTTTGAGATTTTGTTACAGCTGGGAATATAGCACTTCATTTTGGTTGTATATGGATTTAAAGTCATAAGTCTATTCTTCACCTCTTCTCAGAGCCTGATTGGATTTCTACAACCACACACCCCCACTAAATCAGAGAAATTTTTTTGTGGCATATTAATTGCAATGCAGGGTTATTTTAGTTCTATACATTACTTTCCAAGATTGTCAGTTGATGTTCTCTATAATCATCAAGACTGTTGCTTTTGTCTGAACCAAGGAAAGTCATGCAGGCAGGTGTTTTGTGGCCCCCAGATATATTACTGTACTTAAGAATTTGAGTACAGAAACCAAAAAAAAGCCATTCCGAGACTCAGGGAGACACAGCTGACAAGACTGTCAAGGGACAGTCACTTTCCACCCCCCTTTACTCAGGCAGCTCAGAGCCCTCTTGTCCTCTGCTCCTTATTGGGACCTGCAGTAGTCAGGCATTCTGCACAGAGCAGGTACGCAGAGTCCTTTCGTTCCTTTCAGAATCATTTCAGCAGTTGAAAATGAAGTGGCTAGGTTTGGATCATAGTCTTGGTGGTTTGTCTTCAATAAAAGACACTGTGACACTGTTTCTCCTGGAAACAAACAGCATTCTTCTGGAGAAACTGGCTGCTCACGGCTTGGACAGGTGCACGCTTTGTTGGGTGAAAAACCAGCTGGACAGCCAGGCCAAAGAATCGTAGTGAATGGAGTCACTGGTGGCTGGTCACAAGTGATGTTCCCTAGGGCTCAGTACTGGGGCCAGTTCTGTTTAATATCTTTACGAATGATCTGGATGAGGGCTTTGAGTGCACCCTCAGTAAGTTTGCAGACAACACCAAGTTGGGCAGCAGTGTTGATCTGCTTGAGGGTAGAAAGGCTCTACAAAAGGATCTGGACAGGCTGGATAGAGGGGCAATGCCAATGGTATGAAGCTCAACAAGGCCAAGTGCTGGGTCCTGCACTTGGGTCACAACAACCCCATCCACCGCTACAGGCTTGGGGAAGAGTGGCTGGAAAGCTGTCCAGTGGAAAAGGACCTGGGGGTGTTGGTTGACAGTCAACTGAATATAAGCCAGCAGTGTGCCCAGGTAGCCAAGAAGGCCAGCAGCATCCTGGCTTGTATCAGGAATAGTGTGGTCAGCAGGACTAGGGAAGTGATTGTGCCCCTGTACTCAGCACTGGTGAGGCCCCACCTTGAATACTGTGTTCAGTTTTGGGACCCTCACAATAACAAAGACACTGAGGTGCTGGAGCGTGTCCAGAGAAGGGCAATGAAGCTGGTGAAGGGCCTAGAGAACAAGTGTTATGAGGAGCGGCTGACAGAACTGGGGTTGTTTAGCCTGGAGAAGAGGAGGCTGAGAGGAGACCTTATCACTCTACAACTACCTGAAGGGAGGTTGTAGCGAGGTGGAGGTCGATCAGTAACATGCAATAGGACAAGAGGAAATGGCCTCAAGTTGTGTCAGGGGAGGTTTAGATTGGATATTAGGACAAATTTCTTCACTGAAAGGGTTGCCAAACATTGGGACAGGCTGCCCAGGGAAATGGTGGAATCACCGTCCCTGGAGGTATTTAAAAGACGGTTAGACGTGGTGCTTAGGGACATGGATTAGTGGTGGTTTTGGCAGTGTTAGGTTGCTGTTTGGACTTGATAATCTTAAAGGTCTCTTCCAACTTAGATGATTCTATGATTCTATTCTATGAAATTTCAAGATTCATTTCAGGAAAGCAAGACAGTACAAAATGCACAGATTTAGTACAAACACGTCCTTCACTCTTGCATCAGGGGCTTTACCCTGTTTTCTATGTGTGAGTTGGGAAGTCCAACTGGGACACAAATATAACTGCCTCACTTTGACTGAGCTCCATCATTTACCATCAGCAGAGCATCTGGCATGTAGAATTTAATCAATAAAACTTTAACAAGTTCATTCGTCTTGAGGCAGGGCATATATTTTGTGCTTGACACCCTCCCCCCCAGTGATCTTCATTTTTAGTAGTAAATTCAAAAATATCTTTTCTGATTCACAGTCTGTCAAGGAGAAAAATATCTGAGGCTGAGCTGTATTCTCTGGCTTTGTTTGAGAAGCTGTAAGGGCAGTTACAATTTTTAAACTGTGCATGAAAAGTGCTTGACAGGCACTGATGCCAGTAAAGTAGATTGTATACATAATGCATATCAATTCTTGTAGTGTTCATTGATTTGGAACAAATTTAATCTTCCAGTGACCTTTCTTAAAGAATGATGCTGTTGCTGACATTGCCAAGTATCGAATCCCTCTAGAGTGAGTATGGGAAACTTTGCACGTAGAGTAGCATCTTCACTATCTTTGCTGCTTGAAGTGCAGCTAATCCTAGCTTCTAGACATGCAAAGGAAGCTGGAAAAGAAACTGGGTTACCTATTAATGTGTCATGATGTCAGGATGTTTTTAGAGGAAGGAAAAAATATACAAAAATTTTGGATAGGGGTTTAGAATAAATCAGATGCTCTAAAGAAAGAATGAATGTATTGCAATATATTTCAGTATGTATAATGTCTTGAATCAACTCTCCAAAATGCCAGGTAAATAGAAATTGATATAGAGAATTTTAGTGGCACGTCTGCAACCACTGCTTTGGGAATGTGTAGGTGTAAAAAGAAAAAAGAAAATTGATCTATAGAAAGGAATTTACCAGGATCATTTATATAAAACTTGTGTTTTAAAGCTGTAGGAGAAAGCTAGATGTCATTGAACTAAAAGATTGTCGCTCAACCTATGTTGTAAATAAAAAAATGTTTGTAATTTACTAGTGACTGACTGTGCGTAAGTATTGTCCTTGATCATTTCTAGAGCCATAACCTTTTGAAATTGCCATTTTGATTTTTAATTGAAACTAAATTTTAATTAACGAATAAAACATTCTGTTTTGTCAAGCAAAATACTACCTAAAAATTGCAGAGGAAAAAATAAAATCTCTGTGCTGGTTGCTATAGCAGCAGAATTAAAAGCAGCCATAACAGGATGATCTTTAACCCGAAGAAGTAGAAATACTTTGCTGAACAAAGTATGGATTCTGGTTCATCAAAAGAATTATGCATGTGCTTATTGTCTTTTGACTAAAAAAATTTCAAACCAGGATGCAAAATATCAATTGAATCTTTCACTGATATGAAAAAAAAATAGATTTACTGTATTACTAAGCATCATAGCATTGTTAAAGCTTTTGAAAAAAGGGCTTCAAGAGATTGTGGATCATGGCAGGGTCTCCCTCTTCATTCCCCTACTCAGCACATTCCCCAGGTGACCAACCATGTCTCATGGTAGTGTTGGATCCCATCTGTGGGAGACTGCCTTGTATAATTCAGTGACAACCCTTCTTCCCCTCCTTGTCCTTGCTTCAGCATACCTTGTACTCACGCACATCTGCAAAGCTGCGCTCAGCTTATGTGTGCAGAAGCTCTCCTTTGCCTCAGGACATTGCTGTGATATAATTAAATTGCTCATCATTAGTAACAGGCACAGCTTCAAAGTTGAAGTTGTGCTCAAGTGTTTTTCTGACCTGGTACCTAACTAAGCACAAGGCAGGCAAGTATTTCTTTAGGTTCAAATTCTTGCTAAAGTTCGAAGTTATTTGAAGGAAAAAGGCTTAGAGATTACTGGGTCCTCTACTCTTTGGAGTCATGGGGGTTGCATAGAAATTGTCTTATCAACATTTCAAGACGCGCCTTTAAAAGATGAAAATGCAGTGGAGTTTCTGCAGTAATGAATAACATCAGATCACTTCTCACCAGCACATTACTGACTTTAATTCTGCTGGGAAGGGGTAACATCGAACAGGATCACATCAGATCTGAGAATATTACAGAGGTATGGAAAGATGCTTCACTTGTGACCAAATAAGAATCAATCAGGAAACTGAGTATATAACCTTTTGCACCTGGTAGGTTACTGAAAATTTCTGTTGAATATTTTATAGGTTTTGTTGAATACGGTGATGGAAATTAACTCTTACTTTGTGTAGTTAGTAATAACATTTTAATTGTCTGTTTATTGTAGGTCGGAAATCTCCCAAATGATTATATGATAACCCTTAAATATGTCCCGAAGATGGATAGTCTGGTATGTACAACCACTTCAAGTTAATTCCAATAGAACAGCCCACTGGAACCAGTGATGGCCATAATTTTTTATGCCTAGTCCTATGGCATAGTAAGTTACAGTTAAATAAAGCGTATTGCACTTTTCGTATGCTACACAAGTGTTCATTTAGAAGAAATGTAGAGAGATTTCTGCAGTCACTTAAAACATTTTTAATTACAAGAATCGTAGGAAAATGTTTCTTCATCTTAAATTTTTTTAACATTTTCTCTGGAAGAAGTCAAACTACAGTTTTATTTCATCATGCCGGTTGAAAATTGTTGCTTTCTTAAAGAAGTAGTTGCTTTCTAATTTTACTTTGGAATACACTGTAGAATATCCTTCTCATTTCAGCCGGTGGAAATGCCATTAAAGCACAACAAATACTGAGTAGCCAATAAAGAAAACCTTATGTTCAGCAAATGGTAGCATCAGTAACTAAACAAACCATTAGAAAGTGAGGACATTATTTCATTCAAACATGCTTTGTATTATTCTTTCTATATAACCCCATAGTTAGTTAATATGTAGTGATACTTTCAAATAAACATCATCTACCTTCTTTAAAATTTTATAACATTTTGTTTTTAAAACTTTTTCATTTATCATATTTCTTATTTACTAAATATTTTTGATGTTTTTCCTTAATTTTAAAAAAAACAATTTTAGAATGATGCATTAAAAATACTCTCTTGGTTGTTGCGTACACTGCAAGAAAAAGGACAGAATGAAACAAAGTGAAAGTAGAAATTATGCTAAATTCTATACTGTACTGTACTTAAAGCAATAGATTTAAGGAAAGCAAAAAAATAAGGACTAGTTTGAAAATTAAACTGAACGCTATTGTGCCTGTATTAAGAACGAATCATTGTACACATACATCAGTCATTGGCAAACATTTGGTAGATGTAAGAAGCTGGTTTTGTGTCTGTACAGTTTTCATTATGAAAATCCAGTTTGTGTGCAATACACATATAAAAATGAATCCTATCCTACAACATTATAGTGAATCGGGGAATATTCTCTATCGACATTGGAGAATTATGCCAGAAGCAACATTCTCTCAGTGCTGAATAACAAGAAGACGGCTGGAGGAAAAAGAGGCTGTGGGACAGTCAAGGGCCCTGAGCTGTGTGGTTACGAGGTATTCTGGCAGATCTGGCCGTGTTCTTACAAGTTTTGTTGGAAGCTCAAGGCTTTTACTAGAACTTAGAGTACTTTAGCAAACCCAGTTTAAACTCGATTCCTTACACAGAAAAACTCTGCAGAGTGTATTCTATGGAAGTTGGGTACTAGATCCTATATAATAGAATTAAAACTTATGGGAAAATTTCCATTCCTAAAAACAGCCAATACCCAGAGAAAAAGGAAGTAAGACTGGCCGCCACCATCCCCTGGCTGCGGTGCTTTTTGAAATTCAATTATTTTGGTGCCTGATGTGATGAGGTTCACATCTGTGGAGGACAGCCATAGCCCGAGTGCTGCTCCCCAGCCTCTAGGACGATCACAGCAGCTGATGGGCGAGAGCCAGGCTGGATCAGGGCTGTTCCCTCCACCGAACTCCTGAGGAGGCTGGCACTGCAGATGAAGAAGGCCAGGGAGCCTGCTTGAGTGATGGGTCCTGGTTGTTCTCACTGCTTAACTCTTACCTCTCTCCATGGTTCCGTTTTGGCTGCCAGTACGCAGTTTCTTTTCTATAGTTTAGATGCCATGTCATCTTGCTGCGTCATATCCAGAAACTTAGATCCAGTTTACATTTGCAATGAGCGGCCAAGAAATAAATAGGAAGAAAAGAAGCTTAGAGCCGGGTTTTCCATATTGCCTTTGCTTGTACACCACTTTCAGTCATGGTGATGGAAGATACAGCTCTTGGCCACATGCCTTCGCAGGAGGAAATATTCACATCCCACTTTGCCAAATTCCTCTCTGGGGATTTCAGGTTGTGTTACGCATACCACAGCAATGGCTGGCTGAATAAGTAGGTTTTGCTCTAGGTTCTGCAAGGTCCCTGCAAGCTGGGAAACCCACGGCTTTGCGTAAGGTGGATGCCCTTTGTTCAGCTCTGACAGGACTGAAACAATGCTCTGCATTTTTTTTTACTTTTTTTTTCAGGAGATTTCAATCTTCAGTGCGTGCATAAAGGGGGAAATGTACCCAAGGTAGCACGTCTCAAATGTAGATGACTAAAGGTAGGAAGGCAAGATGAGGGCAAAGCAGATGGGAAGGCAGTGTAGTGCATGTAACAGGAAGAGACTGACCTGATCCATTAAACAGAAGGGTTGTTGCATTATGCACTAGCTCAAGGCATCTGAGTGGCTTTAAAAGTGGTCTCGTGTAGAGTGAACTGTGTAGTCTAACCTGAAGGTTAAAAGGCAAAGATGGCAGCAGCAGAGGCTGAACTCAGAAGAGAAATACACTTGAAACTTTTAGGTAGATGTGGAAAGCTGAATGAGGGCTACCTGGAAGTACAAGGCAAGTCAGGTTTTCAATTAACCTTAAATGTAAGTCTTGGTCAAAGTTTACACAAAAAAATCAGATATAAACTTCCATTTCTCCTTGCAAACAATGTTACATTTCCCAATTTCAACAGTTTCATCCCTGTGTTTGGTAGCTATTGAGAAAGCAAGTGATTGCACAGCTTGATACTGCTGAAAAGAAAACTTGAAGCTCTCGTGAAATACAGCTTTGTAGGTCAGAACAGTTCAGTCAGAGGAGACTCCCACACACATGCTAAACCGTGGGAGCAACAAAATAGATTCCCTGCTGGAATCACCAAATGCTCACTAGGAGAAGCAGCAAGCTTTTGCTAGTCCCTGCCAGAGGAATATGCACACCCGCAAAGCCTCAGAGGAAAAGGGTTTCCAGATTTGCAGTTCGGGGAAGGAAAGAAGTTCTGTGTCTGGGTTCCTACACCAGAGCAGAGGAAAATGGGTTGTCTGTCTTGTGAGGGCAATGGGACATGGCACAACCCGTGCTGCTTGAACAGAGTGCGTTTCAACAGGCTTTCTGTGATTTATTCGCTTCTGCCTCTCCCCTCCCGTCGTTGTGCTTGAAGGAAAAAAGGGAAGCGGAATCAGGCCAAACACCATCCATTTCACATTTTGTTTCATTCTTTTTTAAGTCATTGTTGAGGTAATTACAGAAGGTGATAATACTGACTTGCCACTTGTTATCAGTGTGTGAGAGTTGTTGTACACAAAAGTGAAAAGTCAGGTGGAGCTGAACAATGTATTTACGTTCAGTTCTTTAAGCCTGGAAACCTAATAGACTGGTTGGTCTTCGAAAGCGTGAAGAGTGGTTTTCCTCATCAAAAACCTTTACACCTTACACCAGAACACCTGTGTCACCAAGCAAGTAATTTGTCACCTAGTAATGGTATTGATAGTAGTGATTATTTTTTTTTTTAATAAAGAACCTCTATGCAGCTTTATTGCAGAAATTGAGTAAAATAAGATTAAGCCTAGAAGCGGATACAACACCAAATATTTCCCATACGTTGCAGAAGGTGGAATGGAGGGATTCAGTGGACGCTGCCCATCCACTGGGCAGCAGTTGGAAACTGATTTAGTCATACTGAGAGTACTTAGAGGTTGCTAGGCCAAGATCTTCATAGCTGGCAGGCTTTAACGATGCCACGACATTTTCAGCCACTGAAAAACAGCTTCCCATGTGGAATAAATTCCCATAACATTTACCTTTAAAAATTCAGCATTTTTTGAGAAGGGATTTCCGGGTACATGTTGCGGTGTGACTAATGCATTACCCGTGTTTTGGCTGACCATATTGAGCTAGGGTTTTTCCTGGCCTGGGTGTGTTTTTTATTTACTTGACTACTGTTATGTAAATCTAAGTAAAAGAAGATAAAGACTGCCTATAAGGCAGCAAGATGAATGACCAGGTTTCAGTCACATGCACAGCTGTACAAACTTTATCTGCAGACTAATTGCATAGGTGTCAGTGAAAGGATTTGAACTTTATTCTGGGTGGCACAGATGTGGCAGATACCATGACAGGCTGTGCAGAACCCTTTTGTTGATGAAAACTCAGGCAAAGAAAGACTTTTAGATCTAGAAACTGTTTTCAGGAATGGCATTTAGTGAAAAAGCTGGAGAGAAGGAGTTAACCGAGCTAACAAGTTTAAAGGTGGATAAAAGCACACGTGGATTTCATGCAAAATGTTTATGAAAACCTTCATCAGAAGAGACTTAAATCAAGGACCTTTGGGGTGAACAGAGTCATGTAGGGTAACAATAATAAATGAAAACTGACATTGGTTTAAAGAAAGCCTGAAGAAAATTATTAAAGCAGTAGTTATTTAAAAAAAAATAAATAGCTTAATGAAAGCATAGAAGAGGGTTTATGGTAGTATGTCTCAAGGCTCAAATTCTCAGCGGACTGATACTTAGCATTCATTAAGAATTTAATGAAGGGGTGGCATTTAACAGACAATCATAAACATCAGTATGAGTAAAATTTTACAAAAAGGACTGAAGAGAAAGTTGATCACACTAAAGAATACAAATTTTAATTTAGACTTTCAAGATAATTTAAATTGGAAAGAACAGTCTAATCTACTTTTGCACATTGAGTTGCTTAACCAGTTTTTGCAAAAGTCTGATATTTAATCTACCTCTCTGTTTCTCTTTTTATCCTCTGACAGCCTAGTCACTGTTGGTTGTATTTGACGGTGCCTGAATTTTCAAGAAGTCTACATAACCTTCAACAGAAATTTTCAGATATTTCAGATATGTCTGATGTTTTAAGCAACTATTCAATCATCAATAATCTCACAAGGATACTTAGTGATCTTATGGCATGCCTAGCTTTTGAAAAAAATAAGGTAATCTTTTACAGAGTTTCTGCTTTTATACTGGATATTTTTATTTGAACGTTCTGTTGCACAGTACTCAGTAATAGTTTAAAAATATCCAAAGCTTCCTTAGATTTGTTCTCTTTTCTATTCATGTACATCTGAAATCCTGCTTTGTTTAGAAATGCACTGAGTACACTGTGCTAACATTGGCTAGTTGTTATCTCCCATTTCAAAGGAAAAGGGCTTACAAGGAATTACAGTATATACAAGGATCTGTGTACAGTTATTTAAGTAGTCAAAAATGTAACTGTCATCTTTAAGATAATTAATTCTTTCTGGTCTGTTTGAAACTGGCAGAAATCTTCCTTGTGCATCCAGCTTAAATTATTCATTTTGCTAGTGATCCTAATGTAAATTTAAAGATGATGTGGTTGAAGCTATTAATATACTCTTAGTATGTATCACAGCTCTGAAATCTTCACCATGGTTTAAGGAACTTTTTTATACAAAGACACAGCAAAGACTAGAGGACATGAGCCCATTTCCATGTGTTTCTGGATGCCAATGGCAGTTGGAAGGATACCAGGAGTCTCACTCAAGAGATGTCTGATTCTCTTGTGTGAAAATGGTGATAGTGGGGGAAATTAACTTTCTAATCCCTTACCCAGCTCTAACCAGTCCATCGGTAATTAAGAATAAGTTCTGTAGTCAAAGGGTTTGTCCCACTGAACAAAATGGATAAAATCCATTATGTTCTTTAGGACAAGGAGTTCATCTTCCATATGTGTTTATTTTTGTCAAGTAAGTCTTCAGCCGTTGTAATTGCACCTTTTTAACATCTAGAATGAATCAAATCGACTAAAACACTCAGTCTCATTTAGAGTGGTATAACCTTGTCATATATTGATATTATATTGCTGAGAGTATTTATACATTCCTTACCTTTCCATTTCAAGCTGAACTCTGTCCAATCTTCAATGTATCTCTTTTTTTTTTTTTTTCCTTTTCTGTTCTTGTCCTGATGATTCAAAGCACTCAGCTGAGATATTGTTGGGGAAGAGGAATTTATTTTATAGAATGAAGAAGTAAATATCCTGTAATTCAGAGAACCAACTAGCTATTGATTTCCGCAGAGAAGAATGATCTTAGGTCTAGTACTTTCAGCATTAAACAAAACAATTTTGCAGCCCAAGCTAAGAATTTTTCCTTAGCACATGTTTAACGCATGTTCTTACACTGTCCTCCTTCTTGTGAGTACAAAGAAACCCCAGGCCAAATTCGACGTGCTGGCATAAGAAACAGGTCTTTCTGTTATGAAAGCCAGTCAGGTAAAAAGAAAAAAAAGAAGATAACCATCAATGATCTTAACATGAGCCTCAATCATGTTGTTTAGTCTGGGATAATACACTTGTTTGTGATACCTCAGAGTGATTGGGCTTCCTTGTATATAGTCCTGCTCTTATTTTTAGGTACATTATCAGGGATCTCAGCGCGCTTCTGTGCAGTAGTGTATCCCGCTATTGTGTTCTGTTCCCTGTACTCTTATGACAATAGCTATGATTGTGTTGTGTTCCTGTGTTCAGATTAAAAGGATCATGTGGAACATTGCAAAGTAATGTGAAAGCAAAGTAATTTTTTCAATGAGGGAAATAATAATAATAAAAAAAAATCTCCATTTTCAGCGTAGGATGAGATACTGCCTTTCATTCCTTAGCAATTTTATGACACTGGACTAATAATTTACTTCTATTTTCAAAGCTAATCTGAAATCCTCAGACCAGATGGCTTGTATATTTTACCAAGAGTGTATACAGGAAATTTGCTCTTCTACAGGTTAAAAATTTAAACTATTTTGTGGTGTTGTTGGATATTTTATCATCTGTTGAGGTGCTGAAATGAGCATCTCTCTTGACCTTCTTTCAAGCTGAATTCTATATTTTGCCCTAGGATTTTGTAAAAGAAAATGGTCACCTTTATAAAGAAGATCGCTTCTTTCCTGAGGATTTTTTTAGGCACTTTAATAGTACCATTGAGGTCTACAAGGAGTTTGCAGACAAGCTGGATGAGAATGACTGCATTCTGCCTTCAACAGCAGAAACACCAGAGAATGGTAAGATGTCTCTCATTTTGGGGAACAGAGTCTAAGTAGACATAAATGGGTGATTTTTCCTTTGATTTCAGAGATGCTAAGGATCCAATGTTATATGTCCAAGTCTCCTTTTTACTGCCATTTAAAATTACTACCAACACTGAAGCTTGTATTTCTGTTCTAAGTCAAGTTCTGACAGTAAAACTAGTGCCATCGTTCCTAGTGACATCATTCCTTAATGTAATCCAAATAACCTCGCAATATTCTGCTCTGTTTCTTTTCATCCCAAATATATCCTGGATCATATTTTTACATTGTTCTTCTTCTTATCTTCCATTAATGCTCCATTTAATTTTTATAATGCAGTAAAGGAGCCTAAGACTGCACTACTGACAGGAGAGGAAGCTAGTACAAGTTGTAAATTGCAGCAGCCTCAAGTCACCTCCATATTCATCCCTACCCTCCTGAAAAGGGCCATGTTTACTTCATTTTAAAAATTTAACAAGTTCAAGTCAGGCTCCTGCAGTTCATTCTCATCCTTCCAGTAAATGGAAGGGGTTTAGTCCCTTTTTCTTTTACTCTCTGTAGTGACAGCCACTGGCTTTTTAGTTAGGGCAACATATCCAGTTGCACAGTTACACCAGTAGTAACTAGAAGTAGATCAGTGCCTTAACCTAAGAACTTGTTTAAAGCAATTGCTTTTCCAGAATAGCTACTCAGCAGCAGCTTGGTGTGTAGACACATTCGCCTCTTAAAAGGCTACTCTTTTTTTGGCTTAATCCACTTTATAAACAGCCCTGTAGCCAGACTTTTAAACAGCCCTATAGCCACATCAGAGTAGCCCTATAGCCCATCATCTTATGGAGAGGGAACTGTATTTTAAGTTACATAATGCTGACACACTCATTTTCTATTTAGATTCCAGAGTCGCTGTCACAAAAACATTTTTGTTTCCTCCTGTTGCTGCCAGCTCCCTTAGGAATGACAGCATTGGCAGTAACACTAGCAGTAACAGTAAGTACAAGTGATTGAATTAATATATGTGTCTCCATTTTGTTCTGGTAGCTGGTTGTTATGAGAGCTTCAAGGAAAAGAATGTTGTTAATTGTGCAAATTAATGGGAAGTTACTTGAGCCTGATGGTGTACCATGTGTTTCTCAGCTGTCATACCGAAATGCAATGAATTTAATCAAAATTTAGAGATGCTATCAAATTACAATGATGTGACAGCTCTCTACAACTTGGAGAGGGCAGGTCTCTTCGTTTTGGCTGTCATGAGGTCTCACTAGTCATATGGCCTCAGCAAACTTGGCTGTCCCAGATATCTCATTTTAACTCTCAGGAAAAGAAGTTGTTCCAAATGATCAGAGTAGCTGCCCAAAATCGGGCCCAGGGTACTCACGTGGACAAAGATCTTGCCTGTGCGTTGCATTTTGAGAGTCCTGTCAATCCCAAGCTTGACACCAAGCCTGAAGACAGTCCCAGCGTTTGCTTGCTGCAGTTGTAGTAGGGCCAGCTTCACAGACAGTGTGCTTTTGTTTGAGGTCAAGGACAAAGTCACTACACTGTCAGCAGTCTGTAATCTTTCTCTGGCATGGCCATCTCCTTTTTCTCGTCTGTCTTGGTCAGTGTATGACATGGCTGGTCACTGACAGATGAGAGAGTTGCTGCAAGAGCCTCAACGTTACCCGTCACGAGGTCAGAAGGGGTGTAGGAATCTGAGGTGCAGAGAAACAGCGAAGTTTCAGGGGCTTTTAGTGACATCATGTACAACAAGGTGAACACTCTCTGGAGCTTTCCATGTGAACAAAAGAAGGGGATTTTCCTTAGAGGTTCCTGAAGTGGTGATTAAAGTTTAACCATGTTCCTGATTCCCCAACACATCAGGATGACAATTGTATCTGTTTTACAATTTCCCCCTTTCACTTCACAACCATCCCTGTTATCTAAATGTGCGGTGATGAAGTGTGTGGCTGGTACTCCTTGTGCTTAAGAAAACATGGGCAAAGAGGCAGCCTGATGTAGCCTGGTGGGCACAACAGTAGCTCCCGATGGTGGGACAGGTAATACTAAGATTGAGTTTCTTCTCATGCTCCTTCTCCTGGGAATGTGTAATCTAGTTATTCTCTGGTTTTATCACCATGCATACTGCCTCTTAGTTGGCTCACAGCTGCTGTCAGCTTTGAAACCCTTCCTGATTGCTTTCTAATTAAGAGAAGGTCTTAAGTCATCATTCCTGAGAATCCTCTGAGTAGAAGGTTGGAAGAAAAACTACCTTCAACCCCTGGCTGCCAGCCTGCCTCTCTGGAAAAGAGCAGTCTCACTGCCATAAATTCCTCACCAAGGGGTCACAGAGCTGGCTGCAAATAACGTGACGAGCCCAGGGCCAATTATGAGGGGGCTAAAGAACATCTGACAGGTTTTTTTAGAGGAAGAACATTCAGCTGCATCCTGAAGCAGTGGGAATGAGTCAGGGAGCCAAAAGACAGACAGACAGCTTGCAGGAGCAGTTCAGGTGAAAGGAGTCTGACCCGGTGCAGTAAGAGGAGGGATGCCAGGCAGTGCAACGGAGCGTGGCACCTGTGGAGGGGAGTGCAGAAGCAGGTTTATTAATCTTGTTTTAAAACTGGAACTGATAATCAAGTAGGAAAAAAGCCTAATTAAAATAATGCAGTAAGTCAAAGAAATTGCTTGGCTGGCCATATGTTGTACAGGTGTGTTTTAACTGATTATCGTCCTCCTAAGCAATTTATTGGAAAATTGGATATAGGTTAACAGCCTTACGTAGAAATGACATGAGGACTGCATGTCTGGGGCTGGGGACAGTTTGAATTCATAATCAGATTAAATTACATTAACTTGGGCATTGGATGCTGACTGGTTACATTTAGTTACTTGTTTGGAGTTTTTTTCAGGGAGGGACCTGGGGCATCTTTGTTGGCATCTCTGTCTTACTCCCTAAAAATGGTCTTCAGTACTGATTTTAGTTTTGTCTTGGCTTTATTGCTGAGTAAGTTTTCCTTTTTACTTAATCCCTACCTTCTTGGAAAGAACAATAATGACTAAACCTTATTACTTGCTATGTGAAGACTCCCCAGCACAGGGGACCCTGTCTGCTGGCTTCAGTGTTGTTCTCAGAACAGCATCACTAGATTGAAATTTCAAAAAGGAAAACATTTGGAGAAGAGGGGAAACCTGAAAAAAGCATCTCCAGACACAAACCACTACAATATTTTCTTTTTAAATGACCCTCTTTATTTTTAATTTTTTAATTGAGGTATTTATAATTAATCATTTCTAGACAATTTAGAAGCATTTATTGTTTGCAAAAGAATCCCACCAGATTAATAATAGATTTTGAATCTATTAATAAAGTCTCTGCAGTCTGATGACTTGAACTGCTCTTAATTCTAAATTCAACTTAGACAAATCTGAAGTGCATCATCTAATAAAATCATTTGTGAAATAATTATCATATAAATTGTATATAATATAAAATAACTAAATTACATTTTTCATGTTGTTGCTACATTTGTTGAAAGAGTCATATTTCATTACTTCATTGTTATTACGCAACAACAAAATTAAACTACACCAAAAGTTTTACCCCAACTAATTGTGAAATGGAATAATTATTGCTGCTTAACTTTTTTTGAATGGCAATAGTGCTGTTTTCATCTTTGTAATATTAAATATAGATCTGTGGCATGTTCCCACTCCATCTTTTCCCTCACAAAATTATCAAAACACACACCCCCACTCCCCCCACCCCCAATTTATTTAGGTTGCTTTGTTTTCTTCTGCTGGTGTTACATGACTGTAGTACAATTTAATTTCCAACTAACTGTTTAAGTCCCAGTCTCATTGATATTTCTCTGGATCATTATACCATGCATAGTCTAGAGAATTCAGATGAGGTGGTTCCTATGTAAAAAACAAGTGTCAGGATAAAAAGTCTTGAGTACTGATCTCTTTTTTCAGTGATTGAACCAAACAATAAATAGTAATCTTTTTTTTTTTCCCCCATCAGATGAATCTTATGTTGCTCTGATTAAAGCTCTGACAGCTAGAACTTCCTAGCTATTACTAACACTTCTCATTCAATTTAGTGCCATAGTATTATTTATATTTTCGAGGAAAGTTCAGTGTTGCTTTCTCCATTTTTGTCTTTAATTTCCTCACAATAATTTAGCTTCATTATTCAGTACTGAGCAGATCAAAGAATGTGTAAACACAGACATCTCTATAACTGTTTTTAGAAAGAAGGTCTACTTTTATAATTAAGCAAAGAATACCATAGTTTAATTCCGTAATTGAGCAGCAATGTGGAAATGTTCACCCAAGGCTTAATGCAATTGGTGTTGCCTTCTGTGCCTTTGTTCCAACTTTATAGTTAATGGAAAACTCTAATGAACAGGTGAGAGCTGCTGTACATTTTTATAGATAAGATCTTGTGGTAATTGTGTTGGAGGTGAGCAGAGATAAACTGAAAATTCCTTTGAGACATACATGGCAAAAAAATCGAGCCAGTGCTTTGAATCATAATGGTTTGCTAAACCTGCAAACATGGCTCACAGTGGAGAGCAGCTCAATAACTTCATTGTGTGGATGAGTGGCTTTTAATTTAAATATATTTTGTTCACAGCTTAATGTCCCAATGTCCATGAAGATGAACCATAAATCAACATCAGATGAGCTCACTTCCTTAGGGAATCTTACACAAGGTGCAGAGTGAGAGCTCTAATAGATGCTGGCCTGTTTCCACTCCCCTTTTGCACCTTGCTGGATAGAGTCTATTTTAAGTGAATAACAAACTAACTGCAAAGCCAGGAGTTCCTCTGGCTTTGCCCAAGATTTCACAAAGTTACTGGTACACCTGGTTGCTCCTATTCCTTCTTCTACTCTGCCTTTACAACTGCTGGGAGTAGGAATCTTTCTGTGTAGAGCTCTTAAGTTTCTAACAGAGGAAAAGGAATAAAAACTTATTGGCAGCCAGCTTGCTTTCCTTTTTCTTCATTAGGACACAGGTTCCTGGGAGGTTCTCCAGACTGAAAATTCTCCAAACTGTTCAGTTTTAGATGTTACTTTAAATAAAAGGCACATGAAGAAACCTGCCATGACTCGTTTCATTCTCTCCAGATCTTTCAAGAGACTTTTTTCTAGGCTTGAAAGTGAAATTAAATAATCTGTTGTGGCTTGCTTTTTAAGGTAGTTATGGATTACTTAACTTTCAAATTAATTCATATGCTATCAAGTTATGAAAAAAAGCCTGTTGTAATTTTTAGAGGATATTTTAAATTCCCACCACCTGGGGAGGTTGTCACAATTTGACTGTATTTAGGTTCTGTCCCTGAGTTGCAGGTCCCCACATGAAAAGATAATTATGAATTCATCCCAGGTTTCCATAGATGCTGAAGAAAGCATCTGCATTGGAGATATCTTCTCCGAAATCAGATTTTTCCACTTTTAGATACCTCATTGTAAAGGGAACTCTTCGGTTGTCTAAGACACCCTAAAGTTTGTG
The DNA here is from genome assembly GCA_013398295.1 of Chionis minor. Taxonomy (NCBI): domain Eukaryota; kingdom Metazoa; phylum Chordata; class Aves; order Charadriiformes; family Chionidae; genus Chionis; species Chionis minor. The sequence continues at coordinate 128,214 of VZSF01007530.1, read as the reverse complement.
TAAAATAATCATAAAAATGAGGGTGCTAAACTATCACTGATTACGCTGCATACAGAACATTTCTCTAGAAGTTAATGTAAAAATTAGCATGCTTGCCGTGACATGCTGCCCATCATTGCAGTGCAGGCAGACGATTTTTGAGGTTATACACTCTACCATAACATGTTATCAAATAAGTTATGGTCTACATGACCTGAAGAGTTTTTCCTTTGATTTTTATTTCACTTTTCCATTTTTTCTGAGGTTTGCAGGGCAGAATCCAGAAAACATGAACATACTCATAGTATTTACGTAATTCAATTGTATAACTCAGCAGTTTCTCACTGGGAAGAACGGCTAAATGGTATTAGGGAAAGTAGTGTTGCATTTTTCTTGACTAGAGCACAAGTGCAATACAGGAATTTTCTGCTGAGAATACAATTCAGCTAAAGTAATGACAGAAATATTTTTTTTTTGAGGTGTTCAGGCTGGCTTTACCCTACTTGAATCTGTACAGATTTCTTGAAGGTCAGCCCTACAAGCAGACCTCCTCTATGCCTAACCTGGGATGGACAGTTTGAGAAAAGATATGCCCGTCCAGTTAATCTCTACTCTTGCTTTTGATGTCTGAGCAGTCAGAGGCAGACTAATTGATAGCCTCTCTTTTTCAGCTGATGTTCACTTGTGCAGAACTTTGTCTGCTACCTTTTCCTTCTCCTCTGTAGACAGATTTCTTTCATGGTAAGCTAGCATCTATTCTGCTTGACCAATGTTTTCCTTCCTAGTGTGCCAGGTCTACTGATTGTAAGTAAAATTCAAGCCCCTATAGACAGAACCTAGAGTTTGCAAACAGTGTATGAGATAAAGAGGTACATGTAGTATATGAGTCTATAAGATGCAGACTTTTTGTTTTCTCACTTTTTAGTTCTGTCTAACACGAGTCTAGAAAGAACAGCTGAATTTCAGAGATAAAAAGAACATTTGTGTAAAAGCTTGCAAAATGTTAACCAGAATATCTCAGAGTTGAAAATGAGTTGCCAGTTAGTTATGAGAATGCTCCTTTCTAAACTAAAGCGTTTTCCTAGAGGCTGTTTAATAATGTACTAAACGCACATTGCTTGACCCAGTATATCATACCGTACATGCTTGGACATTTGCTGTTTGCATGAGTCAAACAAATTTCTAGAGTTGTCAGTCCATTTTCATTTCTGTATCTAGTCACCTACACTTTTTCAGTGCCTACAGTTTGGTTCTTTTCCTGTAATCTGACAATACACCCACCATTCAAGCTGCAGGCACCAGATCTTGAAATGAAGTAAAACTGGGTGGACAGTGTCTAAACTAGCAGTCTCCTGGGGCTTGCTTTGCATTTCAGAAGGTGAATTCCAGGGTGACTCTGTAGGACTTTCCACATCCTGCTCTTGATTAAATAACCGGAGGGACACATTTTAGTCTCAGCATGCGTAAAGCTCCCTGTGAGGGGAATAGAATTGCTTGTGTACATAAAAGACTAGGATTGGAGCTCTTCCATCTGAACTGTAAAAAGCTATCAAGAAATGGTAGCAGTAAAATAACACACAGATAGACTTCAAGGTACAAGAGTTTGATCTTACTGAAGTCAGCAGCACCTTTCCAGACAGACATTAGCAGTGAAGTCAGGCTTATTTTGTTAAATTAACCTCCCTTGAGGGGCCTCATGTTGGTCATTCATTAGCGGCAAGGCAAAGTGTCTATCTGCAGTCAGTGGGATGTGTCTTATGGAACTTAAGCAAATGCACGGTTACGGATTCTTCCAAAGAATTACTTTGTATTACAAAATGAGACCTTTAAGAATTGATAAACCCAAAACTTTGAAGTTTGGGAAAGAAACTTCTCTACAAATGACAAAAAGAGAATTAGTGTTGGAACTGTCCAACACAGCTATTTCAGAAATGGGAGGAACATCCTTGTGGTCAAAAACTTCCTGTGAGATTTTGTATGAAGTACGCCTCATGTACACAGATCTTTGAACTATCTGTTCTGCTATTTAAGATGCTGTTATGTAGGTGGTGCATAAAAGTGCTCTTGCTAATAGTGTTGCCCTGAAGATAGTTTTCTGCTATAAATCTGTCTTCCATAACAAGAATATCTGTAATTACAGAAGAGGCACTTGGCTTCATTAGCGGCTCCAGCCTGCAAGGGATCAGCATAGCACTGACATCATTGCTGTCTCTTCTTATTGGCTTTATTTTGGGAGCCATATACTGGAAGGTAAGTGTGCTCCATTTAATTGCTTGCATATTAATACTATATTTCATAGCTATGGGGAGGTGGGAAGAACAGAACCATTCTGCATTTGAAAGCAAGAGACATCTCTTTTGATCTTCACTGAACCGTGTGACATACAAATGTAAATCTACATTGTCAAATTCTTGGATTCCACCACCAAATTGCAAATCCCGTCTTATCAGCATGATAGCTGTCTAATTGGAAATTAAAAACATGGGTTTCCCCCAGTTTCCCAGTTCTCCTATTATATCTTGAGAAGAAGATTCTTTTGCTCTTGCCCCTTGTGCCCCTGCCTACAATAGAAACGCTTTGATAGTAAAATTGTACTAGTTGCAGATGTATGTTAGAAGACAAGATTTGGCCTACATTTTGCAAGATGACTTTGATACTGAAAATCTCAAGCAAACTGAAACATACAGCAGTTGTTTAGGGAGTTGTTAAAGAAGGCTTTAGAATATTTATATTTAATGCATTTTCTGCCTAGAAAACACATCCCAAACCCAGACCAGAAAGTGATGAAACTACACAGTGTCATGACTGTCAAGAGGAAAATGAGATAAGGTATATTGTTTCACTTTATATACATATACACAATTTTCCTTAAAAGGAAATTTAAACAGGTTACATTCTCCATCAGATTTGTTCTTAAATATATGGCATATGATTTTTCTCCCTCTGCCCTGAGAAATTTGTAATATTCATCTATAACTAGGAAGACCTAATAGCAAACATAAATTTTTATACTTTGGGTTCCCTTTCCTTGTAACTAACTGATAAACCCTTCCATTCTATTTCCTTGAAACACTAGCATTGGAGTAATAAAGTGCCTTTTTTTTTCAGTATGTTGCAGCAAAAAGAAAAGGAACATCTACAAGTGTAGCTGTTTCTTTTTCTCCCTCAACACTGTTACTGTTTCATGTACTGGTAAGTTGTCACAGTTAAGAGTCTTACCTTAGGCTTGATAACTTTTAGCTGCTGAAATACAAAGTGATTCAGAGTCCATTTTGGGAAAAAAAATAAAACTTTTTATCAGCAGGCTTAATTTGTACCTAAGATCTTTGGCTGCTAATGTAATGAATCCTGTATCATTAATTTAGGCATTTGACTTTTAACCTAAACGTTACAAAAAGAAATGCGCCAGAATTCCAAAATGAAGGACAGCCGCTGTTTCTCCTTTTTGGCATGAGAGCCAATACAGAGGAGTCTTCAGCTGTTGTCCCAGAGCTGATTTAAAGCAGTGTGACCTAAAAACCAACAACTGTTAAACTATCAGGTGAGCGTAGGGGACCAGGCCAAGTAGAGCTGAGCTTCTATTAACTGTTGCTTACTCAGCACAGTTTGTAGCCTCTGCAGCCTTATCAGATATGTCATTCTTGGTTTAGTATGTAAGAGTGCGCAGCAAAAGCGAGTGAGCTTTCTCGGTCCCAGCTGTCCTCTGCAGAACAGTGCACATATCTGGCAAGGAGCTTCTGACCACAGAGCTGGGCTATGCTTAACCCAGGGCATCTCTGGCAAGGAAGATTCAGGCAGCCCTGAAGGCTTCATTTTATATCATGAGTGGAAAGAGCAGTGTAAGAGTATGACAGGCAATCCAGGTTTTGCAGTTCATCCTGTAGCGGTCACTCTACAGTGTATTCCAGACTGTTCATTGTGATCAAGTTAGCTACGACTTGAGAGATTTCCAGTCTCCTTAACTGCTTTGTTCTAACATCTGCTCACTGAGAAGGGAAATCATCTCTGCATTGGACAAGTCATTTGATTTTTCCAAAGATGTAAACTCGGTTTGGTATTGGCTCATCCAGATGACTTCAAAGGGGAGTTTGCTGCCAGAGATTGCCAGATACCAAAATGCACAAGCATAACAGTTCTATAAAACCATAAGAGTTGCTTCATCACCATAGATGACATCAATGAACTTTTGCAGGCAAGTGTATTCTTGGACCAGGAAAGAACATCTTCTAATAATAGTTTTTCTTTCAGAACAAAGGAAAGTATCTATTTCCAGAAATATAAGAAAAATGCCTCTGTCATCTGTCTGTGAAAAGCTCTACTCATTAGTAATACAGAGAGGAAAACTAATCAGCAAAATTGTAATTTCTGGTTTTTTCTTCAGGCAGGTAACAGTTCCATGTTCGCTTCATAAATGAAGCAGCTTTAAGCACATTCGTATTCCTTCTGGAGTGACAGACTGAGTCTGCATCTGTTGTTGCTGCCCATGACTCCATAGACATGATATAGAAATGAGGACAATTTGTGTTCGTTACTGTGAAACCAACACTGAATTGAACAACAACAAGAAGAGTGTGCACTTAGCAGGACTGTATCTTATGTGAATATCTACCTTGTGTGGCATTTGGGGATTTTTAATTGCATTAATACTTGCAGTTGAGTCTGCCAAACAAAGTACATGTCCGGAACAAAAAAACACCTTTCAAATGCCTCCAACTATGTGTAATCATTGAAAGTCATAAATACCTTTGCATCCTTAATTTAAGTTCTGTGTCCTCTACCTTACCTTGGTGTCTTCAGATGGAGTTCTCTGAACTGACAGAAAACGCAAGAATGGATACAGATAACATACTCTTCAATATTGTATATAAAAATTGAAAGCAAAATCATGTCATGGCCCTGTGTTCTAGCCTTTTACTTATAAGGAGCTGTGTTTATGCCTGGCAAAGGTCATGTGTACAGCAACATGTGGTCTCTGTTGGGTGCCAGGTGGCTGGTTGCCCACCGCACAAAGCCTCAAGAATTCATCAGCGTTGGTGGTCTCTGTTCAGGAGAAGCAAATACTGGATGAAGACAAAGTAAACAGGAGGTGAGTGTACCTCGTGGAGCTTCGGAGCATTAAGAGCAACTGCTGGGTATGTGAACACTGGTGAAATTTCCAGCCATGCCAAGGGAAGGGAAAGTAAAGAGTCTGAATTGCGTTCAAACATCAGAATAAAGACAAACCCATGAAATGCATTTTAAATGCTGAAGATGCATGCCATTGATACCTTGTCTTTAAATGTATAGCATAGAAAATTTGAAAGATCCTGAGAGTGTATTTAGCTTTTACTTACATCAGCTGTAATTAATGTTTGCGTTGTGCTTTAAGTGATTAGTAAGCTTTAATATCCTGGCATTCTCCACTCTTAAATTAATTCTCTTGAAAGAAAAGAGAAAGGCTTTGTTTCCCACTTCTCTTCTACACCTACTGCTGTTATAGCGTCCATGGAATCTGTACAGGACTGATGTACAGACATGCATTTTCAAGTAAATCCTAAAAAAAAACATGGTAAAAATTACAAGTGTAGTTGTGCGTCTTTTCATCTTGGCTCTTTCCAGATAATGGGTATCAATTATTTACCTGTATTAGGGGTTTGTACTTCAGAAGGTAAAGGTGGCTCACTTCAGATGACAAACTGTCGTCTGTCATCAAACCGACCAGATCACTAAGAGTTTTAGCTTACATAACTTGAAAACTTAAAAAAAACCCCACCACCCTTGTAATGTTTTGCATAAAGTTGGAGTTCTCTTTAAAGTGTACAGTTACTTAATTTTTTAAGAATTCTTGTGGAAAGTTTAATCATCTGCTGAATTTTCTGAGAACAATACATAAAAAGAATATGACATACAAATAATATATACGTGTGTGTGTGTGCGTGCATGTGTGTGTGTATTATTGGTAAAACTGATTTGTCTTTCATTTTTACCAAAAAGAAAAAAACCTCAAAACCTCATATCGTTACGATGTTTGATGACAGAGCTTATGTGTGCATGTGTGCATTCCACTCTGAGTGGAATTTTGACCCTACCGAGATCAATGTCAAAACTTCTCATGAATTCACTGATACAAGGATTTGATCATGTGGAACTGTTTTTTATTTATATTTATATTGAGGCCTTTTAGCACTTTCTGGGTGTTACAAAAGGGTCCTCAAGTCCTGCTTAGCTAGTATAAATTAGCCGTAGTTCCATTAATGTTAACAGGGCTTTGGGGTTTGCATCGTCTGAGGATCTTAGACTAGATCAGAAGAGGCTTAGTGTGAGGATTAGGCCTTCATTTTTATTCAGAAGATGCTGGAGCACTCACCACTTAATAACAAATAATCACAGTTGCTCATCACTTCTAAAAAGCAAGTGCATCCAAAATTTTAGCTCTGCAATAGCCAAACAACAGAATTCCCCATCTGCAGCTCAGTCTCATTTGACATGGTGTAGTTCATTTCTCACAAGGCCCTCAGACTTTGTGTTTCAACCTTATTTAAGAGTTACCCTGAAAGAAATGTCAGCATGACCTAATTGGTGGGAAATTTGCACCTTATTGGTAATGCAGAGAATAACTGTGTATTGATTGTGATGGAGCAGAAAAGTATCCACAGTAAATGGAAGCAATTATCCTTACGCATTTTACAAAAACCTTAAATACTTAATGTTGCTATACAGTGAATTCTCAAAGTAAGCTTATACATTTGATGTTTTACAGTATTTTTCTTAGATTCAGGTAAACAAAAATCTTGTATTTATTAATGTTCTTTTTTCATAATAAAGTTAGTTTTCCTAAATGCTTTTTTTCCAGAAAATCAAATATGCAAAAAATGTTGCACATTGGTGTGCCCCAAATTATACTTTGATGTTCAAAATTCCCAGTGTTTTAGGCTCTTTAGACTACTGTTCAATACTACAGAAAATATCAGTTGTAATTGAATCATATGTTAAACCCAGATAGACTGCTGCAAAATGTTCACCTTCCAAGAGTAACATCTTGAAATAGTAGCTAAGTCACTTTCAAAAAATGCCAGATACTTTAATCTCTTCCAAGGAGCAAGGAAAATTTAAGGCTACTTGAGAAGAGAAAGAAAATTCATGTGTAAACCTTCCAACTTCACATCACGTTGTTCTTTGAAGATGCACCGAAGTTGTACGACACTTGGAGTAGCAGAACTGTTGGAGCTCATGGTTTTCATGTTCTCTGCACCCCCTTTGGAGAGATTTGAGCAAAACATTAGGTGTTCTCAATCATTTTGCAAAGCAGGACACTTCTAGACATTCATGGGTACAGTGAATGGCATGACACTTGGAAATGTAATCATGAAATTATTTGAAAGTTTCTGTGCCCAATTTGTCTACCCGCTGAGGAAGCCCTTTGGACATAGGAAATTTTGAAAGACTATTGGCTTGTGAGACATCTTTGAAATCAATGAAATTGGAAGTTACTGTTCAGTGGGAGTAGGGATGGCAGAAATAGTCCTTTAATTGCTTCGTTATCCAGTTGTAAGCTGTTTAACTTAGAAAGAGCGATCAGTTTTCCAGTCGTCTTTTTCGGTAGACGGAGCCCATGCATTAACACAGTTATAAAATTAATGCCCTTTCTCTTAAAATGAAATTGGGGAGAAGTGAGTGTTGTATTTTTTATACAAAAGTCAACCAAATCTGGTTTTCAGATATCTGTGGTTTTGTGAGAAACTAACATTTTTAGGTTTCATTTGGAGTAGTTGAACTTTGCATGCAATTAATAGTGGCCTTGTGAGAATAAAAAGCAGATAGTGATATACTGAGTAATTCAATGTGTTACTTTAGATGTGTGTTTACTTGAATAAATTAATGGTACTTGTTTCATCACAAGGTCATTTTATAAGTAAGCTGATAAAATGTGCTATACTATGGAGTATATGTACAACCTGCACATTTTTAGATTCTTATCTTCACCAGCTCTGTTTTCTCTGTTGCTCTCTCTTTGTAATATGCTGAAACTGTTCAGTACACACAATACAACTGTTAAATTGAAAAGCTAACTGTATATATAAAATACAGATATTTTGAGTTCGATTTACATTTAAGTATTAATCGACATTCTTCAATTCGGGAATCTGATTCAACTGTCTATTAAATGCAGATCAACAGTAATGGTGGCATGTTGCTATTATGTTATCAAATTGATGGAACGCAGAAACTTCAGACTCTTAGTGATAGAGACACAGACGTTTGCTGGTTTTATCATGGGCAAATTCATTTATTTCAATGTAAATGTCAGCACAGTCTTGCATAGTTACATTCTGACTGAAGGTAATCAACAAAGTTTATAAAATGTGATGTGTATGTATATATGTGTCCTCTTAAAGATAGATGTTTTCCCAGATCCTTTTTTATACCAGTTCAAATTTGGAATTTACATTATATACATATACTTTATTGTTCTAAATAAAGATATTATGCACTGCCAAATAATTAGTATATCGCGTTGTGTCAGTACTGCTAAGACCTTTTTTTAAGTCCTGTCATCCCCTGGAGGAATTTTCTGCTGGAATGTATGCTACTAGATGCAGACTCCTTCATAATACATTTCATTTCTTAATCATGCATTTTGAAGTCTTGTGCCACTGAATTATATGTCCTCATTATCAGCCTTCAGTGTTGATCCATAGTATATCTGTGATTATGAAAATTATTTCAACTTCAGAATGAAAAGTTTCCTGCAGCTTACATTTGAGCCCTGCTTTAGGCAGTTTTTCACATCATATTCCTTCTATTAGCCACATATTGGGATTTTCATTTCATTTACCACTAAAAAGTCTGAATGTTGTTGATGCACTTCTTTTGCAGTGAGTAGCATTTACCAACTCAAAAATTTATTACAAATAACAGGGTTTTTCAGCTGATACCAGAACTTGTCCTGTAAGGATGGCATCCTTCCTTTCAGGTTTCGACAGGTTTTGTGGCTTTTCAGGAGGAAGCCCAGGACAGGGGATTAGGTTGGGAGGAAAAACCGAGCTGCTCAGGGAGCTCTGGCACTGCTCCGCTTCTGAGAGAGAATGAAAGGACAACCACCTAAGAGGAAGAGAGAAAGCTGCTGAGGCTTTCAACCTACCTCAGAGAGAGGTAAGGAGCCTTGGAAGAAAAAGAGGCAAAACTACAGTAGGCAGATATAGGGGGCTTACAAATAGGAGTGAGGTGCAAACAGGACTGATGAGAAAAAGGAGAGAGCAGAGTTAATAGGCTGGGAGACAGAGGAACAGGATCTGGGGATGGTAGAATTTAGGGTATGGACAAGAATGAGAGCTGTGAATGTTGTTCTGGACACAGCAAGAAATGCAGAGCTGATGGGCTTGAAGAAGGCTATGGAGCAGCGGAGCTCCGCACTGATGGTGTAGCAGAAGTCACGCCCTGAGGAGCAGCACTGGTGGGTCAGGTGGGTCAATGGGCACTCGTTTCAGCTAAAGCTAGGTGAGCACCACATAGCTACATAGCTGCAGAGGCTGGAGGTGACTATACTTCATGTGGAAGGCAGCGTTGACACAACAAAAAGGAGGCAGACTTTCCCTTCAGGAAGGGAGAATTAACAGCAGAGTACCTGGAAATGAAATGCGAGACCTCTTAGCTAACAAAAAAACTCTTTGGTAAAGTCAGTAGCTGGTAATTGGTAGTCTGGTTCAATGTCCAGATGGAGATCAATGACAAGCGATGTCCCTCAGGGGTCTGCACTGGGACAAGTACTGTTCAATATCTTCATCAATGGCGTAGACAGTGGGATTGAGTCCAGAGGGACCTGGACAACCTCAAGAAATGGGCCCATGTGAACCGCATGAAGTTCAGCAAGGCCAAATGGAGGGTCCTGCACCTGGGTTGGGAATACCCCCGGCATCAATACAGGCTGGGGGACGAAGGGATTGAAAGCAGCTCTGTTGAGAAGGATGAAAAGCTGGACACGAGCCAGAAATGTGCACTTTTGGCCCAGAAAGCCAACCGTATCCTGGGCTGCATCAAAAGAACAGTGGCCAGCAGGTCAAGAGCGGTGATTCTGCCTTTCCACTCCACTCTGCTGAGACCCAACCTGGAGTACTGCATCCAGCTCTGGAGTCTTCAGCACCTGAAAGACATGGACCTGTTGGAGTGAGTCCAGAGGAGGGCCACAAAGATGATCAGAGGGCTGTAACACCCCTCCTATGAGGACAGGCTGAGAGAGTTGGAGTTGTTCAGCCTGGAGAAGTGAAGGGTCCAGGCAGACCTTGTGTCCTTTCAGTATTTAAAGGGGGATTATAAGAAAGATGGGGCCAAACTTTTCAGTAGGGCCTGTTGTGACAGGACAAGGGGTAAAGGCTTTAAACTCAGAGGCTATATTCAGACTAGATATAAGGGAGAAATATTTTACAGCAAGGGTGGTGAAACACAGAAGAGGTTGCCCAGAGAGGTGGCTGATGCCCCATTCCTGGAAACATTTGAGGTGAGGTTGGACGGGGCTTTGAGCAACCTGATCTCCCAGCTGATGTCCCAGCTCATTGCAGGGGGATTAGACTAGGTGACCTCTAAAGGTTGCTTCCAACCGAAACTATTCTGTGATTCTGTGGTTCTATGAATTGTATCGTATGGAGATGGAGTAAAGGGTAACAGTGAAAGTCCGGAAAAACAGATGTTACTCTCCAGCCAAAGAGACATCACCATAAAGTTTTTTGTAGTCTGACAATTTTTGGTGCCTTACATAATGCTGACTAACTACTCCCTACCACCACCACCGCTTAATCTGAACCCTGGAGACTTAAATATACTAAAGGATTGAGAGAAATACTTACCTTCAGTTTTCCAGTTTCAGTGTCTCCGAAGCAATGAATATAAACATCTCATTCAGCAGATGAAAACAAAGACAATCTTTGTCCAAGGCGTGGAGAGCATTAATAACGGCATTTTCCTACTTCTGTCATGCAGAAAACCAATGCTTATTATAATAAACTACAGTTTCTTGATAGCAATACATTTGAACAGCTTAACACTTCCATGAAATGACAATATTTTAGATCAGCTGCATATATGCCCACTCCACATATACTCCACGTTGCGCTCCAGTGTAATTTTGTTCCGTGTTAACATACATGTGTTACTAAACATATTTTTGCCCAAAGTTTCTGAGTGGTAAGACATAAGATGTTTTCATTTTTAACAAGACAGGTTGTTTTGAGATTTCACAGTACATTAACAGCTTATAGAACCATTTCCTTGCTACTTTTTATGGAGCTGTTGATGATAAATTTTCTTCCAAAATTCAAACATTTCTAAAATGGGTTAGGTTACCCAATAACTACACTGAAGCATGTGCTAACGCAATCGAGTTTCGTGCTGTTATATGCTTAAAGGGAATTATGTACTGGTGCATAGTAGAAAATATGGGTAAATTAAAGCAGTCTGCCATAATTGTGAATGGTGAGGGAATGGAAGTTTAGCCATCTTTTCCTCCACTGTATCCTGAGGAAAGTTATTTCAACATGTAACAGGAAAAATCCCAAATGTGATTATAGTTCCCCTGTCTTGTGGCCCTTTCTGCAAGATCCCATGATAAGCAACCAGGAACTAAAAATACAGATTAGACTTTTTCCAGACAGACGTGAGCCTTGGGCTTCTGGCCAGTTACAAAATACAGGACAATTTTCATTCTTTTTTGGCAAAGAAGATATTTGCTTGAGCTCATGGAAAAATAGTCGACTGAGATCACAAAAGCTTCTTTGTTTGTCACCAGTTCTGCTGTGCAGGATAATAGCATGATAGTAAAATTGGCCCAATTAGAGTAAAGAAGCTGCAGAGCACAATGTATAGCTTTTGTCAGTTTAAGTGACTACCCCAAGTGACAAAATGTCATCTTAGAAATTTCACCTTGTCATCTCCTACATTGTGATTGATGATTATTAGGACCCCACAGGTTATTTAATCTGTCATGTTCTTAAAGTTAAATATTTTAGACCTTCCTTTTTCTCAGCAATGCTGTCATCATTAACAAAACACTGAACAGCCTTCACCTTTAGAAATGACAAAATGGGGATGTGTCTCAAAACCAATTAATAGCATCAGTGAAGGCAGAGACATAGCATCTAAATCTTTTGAATCGCATGCCCGAGAATAATGCAGTGAGATATTTGGGGCAATTACTCCTTTGCCAGAAGTTGAGAAGAAAGTATCCTGTCGATACAGTGATACTGCTCGGCAGTTTGTTATTTCATACCATTGCAGAGAAATCCAATTGCCTTAGTCAGTAATCACTGTGCTTTCTTGATTTTGTTTTAAATGCTTTAACCTTTGGATCAATCAAAGACTTGTGCAAATGAAGGATGCTGTTACGTGCTGCAATTGGGTACTCACTACATTTCCAATAGAATCACTGATACACAGCAAAGTTTAAGCAGGCACAATAATGTACCTGTCATGCAGTGTGTGGATGTGTGTGGGATAGGGGGTTCTTGGGGTGGTGGAGGAGGAAGCAGTGTTTGCATTCAACAAACTTTACAGGTAACTACTGCAAAGTTCAATCATACACCCTGAAGGAATGGCTGCATGTTACAGAATGTCTTCACAAATCCAACCCTTGGCAAAATCAAGCCTCAGGATTGCCAAGTCCCATGGGCTGATCAAAAGGCTCCTTGGGCGCCCCACCCTGTGCTGTGCTCCCCAGCCATCAGCAGCTCAGCACCGTCACCCTTCCTGCTCCATGGCTGCATGTGCCAGAACCACACGCACCTACCTCGTCCCTGGGGGCATCTATAATGAATCCATCTCTATTTCCATATAGGCCACCAAGGTTATTTCACTAAGAGTCAAAATCTGGCTCTGCATTGCATGACTCAAACAGGTCTTCTGCATTTCAACCTGGACCATATCTGGAAACTCCCCAAAACCCCAGGTTTCCTCTCTTGCATACATACCTTTGTGTCCTGTCACTATCCAGTCCCTCTTTCAGCCCTCACCCCAACTCCCCATGCTCTCCTGTTGAGTCACGCTCTGCAATTAAAGCCTCATGTATCTCAGTTGCTCTTAGCAGCCCTACCACGAGCAGTTTTGATGTAGGCAGTAAACATCTGAGTTAGTATTTAGGAAGAAAACACTTCAAGTTGTTTAGCAAAATATTTGACTTCTGAAATTGTCCCAGATGCCTTAATCTCCAAAGTTGCTATATTTGTAACTCAAATGAAGGATGAGGTCACCAGGAGCACCAGATGTGGACATGGTACAGCTATAACTGGGGTACTCTGCTACTCTGACTGCAAAGCGTGCTGCACAGCTGTACACATGCAGGCTGAGAGCACAGAAACTCCCTGAGAGTTTTTCCTCAGAGCAAAAAAAAAGGTTGTCATAACGTTCCTGTTGCTAAAACTGCCTGAACAGACTGACTGAAGTCTAACCTCTCCTTCTGGTGAACCTCTTGCTCAGATTAATTATAGCCTGAGTTCATTTTGCTGTGTTTCATCTTGCTGCATCCCCACCACCTCCTGTGACCCTTGCCTCTCCAACCGCAAGCTGACTCAAGCCCCATGCTCTTCCCACCCCTAACTCTGTTTCCATTACCAAACCTTGCTGTGGTGTCAAAGGCCGAGGAGCAGCAACCCAGATTCAAAGGGAGAAAGGAGCAGAGCCTTACTCACAGCCTGGTGAGCAGGAGGTTGAGAAGCCCTTTATTTCATTTTCCCTCCCTCCCAGTCAAACAATTTAACGGTTAAGTTATTGAGTAACAGGAGGAATATCCATTGTTCTCCCTGTGTGCAGTGATGGGGAGGCAGGTGCCCGATCCCCAATATAAAATAAAGAAGCAAAAAATAGAGAGCAACATTTCTAAAGAAAACGTAAAGATAAGCAGCATGTGGGAAGTCAGTATGACTGAATGCAGCCCAATATTGTTGTCAAATTTCCTAATGGTTTTGTAAATACCATGTCTAAATATCATGACAGTGGCTTAAAGTGCCAAATTTGACTTTTCTACATTTCTAAAATTAGGAAAATGAAATAACTCTGAGAAACTGTACGGTAGCAAAATGTTAAATAGCTTTCACGAAAATGCTTTAAATTATACTGTCTGCCTATCTCTGTATACAGCGAAAGTGAGCAATCCAAAAAATTAAGAAAGTAACCAAAGAAACAAGCATGTTGTACCGCAGCTCTGCACTCAAGAGATCAGGTTGTGGAGGCTGGCAGTTCATTTAGTTTTTAGAAAAACTTATTTCCAGGTCCTGGAATTCTACAACTTCTTCAGAAAGCAAGAATAAGCATAAAAGAAGAGGAGAACTTAGCAAAGCATTAATTCACATTAACCAGTTAATTATATGAAACTCTTGTGTATAAACCATAGAATTTCATACAGGGATTCATGAATTCAATCTGCTAATTTATAATGGACATTGTATGTTGCAAATATCCATTTAATCTGAACTGAAAGAGATATGAAAGCAAATTTACTATGCAGAAAGCTATTAACTGTCATTATGTAAAAAATTAATTTAATTTCCACTTCAAACTTTTCTGTGTGGTTCTATGAGGTGATAAAAATAATAAGGGCAAAGTTCAACTGCTGGAGACAGAGGCAGCCATCATATGATTCTGGCAATTAAATAAAGCATTTGAAATATCAGAATATGACATCTACTTGATAAGATGTTACTCTTCTTGGAAATCTAAAATCTGTTTGAGGAGGAAACAGCAAAACAAGAAAACACAAGTTTTATTCTTTGAAGAGTGTAAGATATCCCTTCTGTTGACAACTATTTTTATGACCTTAAATACCTCTCTGCTCTCTCAGTAGCATATGTAACTTGCTTTCAAAGCCACCAAATACATTTCTGAACTGAACTTCACTCTTGACTGATTCTTCATGAATTGTTTCCAGTCTCATTACAAGTTTCTTTCTGTTTCAACAGATGTTTTGGATCCTAGCACTTCTGGAAATCTATCAAAGCTACAGCTCTAGTAAAAAATTATCTGCAGAGAAGTCTCTAGAGGTTGTGCGTGTTACAGTTTCCCACCATTTATCACAGCTCCTCTGCCTGAGGTTACTGCTTTCAGAGCATAGCTGGCAGAACATCTCAGGTAAGCATTTCTCGCCCATTTTGATACAAAATGAACCAAGACAACTTGAACACTTTTAAACCCACTGTTAATTAATAAATGAAGCTGAGGCAGGCGATACAGCACTGCAAGGGTTGAAGGCCTCTCTCATCATACATTCTGTCAGCTCTGGAGGGAGAGATAACATCCAGCAAACGATTGTTAACAGATACCTGAAAATGTGAAAAATCACATCATAGCCAGTGGCAATCACCCTACTGCAGTCTGCTACTAAAAATAAACTAACAAACGTGCCAACAGACCGAGCTGGCAAATCACCCATCCACAGAACAAGTGTGTTGACCAAGCATAGCAACAAAAAGGCTGATATTTGGTCATACCATATGATCTTCAGAAACATCAAAGAACAAGCTCCAGCTCCAGTTTTGAAGTTATTCCCTAGAAACTGGATTTACGGTAATGAGGAAGATGAAACCCTCCCTTCTTGCCTAATTTCCAGTTATATGAGGCACACTTTGCTCATTCCAGGCAGTGTTTCTCAACGACAGCCAGGACCTCAGAGTACCAGTGGGGCAAAAATAACCAAATCCACCAGCTGTTGCAGCTAGAAACAGATATGGAAGATAAATGAGTTTTAAAGTGCTTTTTCTAAGACGTCACTTCTCTGGGTTCAAAAAAAGTTTCTGAGTCACTCTGTTTGCTGCAAGTACTGATGTGCAGAATTTCCTTCCCACTGTAACCTTGAGGACAAAGATCCAAGTTTTTGCCCTAGAAAAATAATACCAGTTACATTTTATCTGTCTGTTTGGAATATTTACTTTACCATGTACAAAACTGATTAATGTCTACACAAATTTTCCATTTAGGGTTCAGCCAAGCGTAGTATCTGCATTGGTTATTCCAAGAACTACTGTACTTTTTTATGTTTTTCTTCACAATATTTTGCAATTTTTTTCTCTTAAACTTAAGCCGCTTCTGGTTGTTTCTGTCTTCAACTCTTGCTTGACCTTTTCTACCTACCTCTAGGAATAACAACCTAGAACATTTTGTCAAATGGAAGCTTTAAAAAAGTACTAAAGCATTTTCAGCAAGAAAACCTATTAATTGATTTTTAGAAAGACCTAGTATTTAATCTTTTGTGGCTCTAACTCAGGTTTGGCACACTAAGGTGGGTCTAGATAAATGTCATTATATTAAGTAGGTAGCATAACAAAGATACAAAAGATTAATAAGCCTCTTAGTAATGAAAGAACAGCATTTCAGCTTGTGAGAGATCACCTGTTTTCTTTCTCCTACTTACAACTATTTGTAAGTTCTCCTCTCCCGTGTGTCTAGAAATATGAACTGAAATGTTTTATCAGAAGTTCCTACTATGTTGTAAAGCTTTAAAAAGGGTTTCTTACTTTGGCATTTTAGGAACACAGGCTAGGAAAATAGCCCATTCTCCTATCCAGCACAGGATCAGTGCTATCTTTGTCAGTCCTGAAGCAAGTCATTTTTACCTGCCAGTTATAAAGAGCCCATGGTCATCAGTCTTTACTCTTAAAACAATATTCCTCGGTGTCTCACTTATTGGTCCCTTGCTGCACTGTGTTACTTCCCTAAAGAGTGGACAACAGATTATTCCCTTTCTCTCTTCATTAGCCTTTTATACATTTGAAGTCTTACAACATGGGCCTTTTCAACCTTTTCCAGATTAAGCCACTTCGCTTACCTCAGTCCTTATTCACAGGCCATGTTTCCAGCAAGCTCCACTTCCTGCTCTCTGGACTCTCCAGCTTCCTTAAATACATCCAAAAGGTGTTGTCTGTAAATTAGCAGTACATTCTTGAAGTGGCTGCTACTTGAAATGAAAGTATTTATTACTTCTCTGGACTTCATCAGTAGATGCCAAAACACTAGTACAGAATCCCTCAAAGATTTTACTTTACTCCTATGCAAGTTAGATATGAGTTAGCTCCTGTTGCTTATATATTTTCTGGGTCAGAGTACTTTCTGTGAACTCTGTCACCTTTTGAACAACACAGCAGTAGGTGTTCCTCTTTATTTTTATTATTTAAAGTACTGTTATCCAAAATATCGAAACAGTTTTGTCTTACAACTAACAGCTGTCCAAGTTTGGATCTTTGCAAATGAGAAAATACTAACACTAAATCAACAGTCAACAAGTGAGTTCAGCCATGTAGTGGCTTTGATCAACAAAATTATGTTGTATATTGAGAGGCTCTCTTTTTTGAGTGTGTTATGATGAAATTAGACATAGCCATTTCAGATCTGGTTTTCGGATAGGAAGTCACGATGACCCTCAGCAGCCATACCACAGCTTCTCCAAACATTGAATAGTTGATGTGCTACTGAAGTTTTCTGTTAAGAACCCTTCATACACACATATTGAATAGAAATGTTAAGAAGATGTTTTCCTTAGACTTTCTGAAACATGGTAATTGTATGTGACTTCAAAACATAAGCATTTTTCAGACAGTACAACACTTCCTGAAAGAAGAAAATTCCAGCTCTGTCTCTGAAGGAAGATAAAAGTTTGCCTACATGGGACTTGTTCCAGAATAGCTACTTCTGATTAAATACAGGAGTGGGCCTTCTAAATCTGAGCTAATACTGTCTGCTTCCAAATAAATTAATGCATTTTGAAAAGTGATTAAGTTTTTTTGGTACAGACAATCTCATTTTCAGTCAGGATGTCCAACATCATGTACAAATTAACAGCATAATGGAGATAAAGAGGAAAAGCACTTTTTGCTTTAACTTAAATCCTGCTTTGATAGAAATTAAGTTTACTGATAAACAAGTCATCAACCCAGCCACAGTTCTGGATCTAAATGCAGCAATAGAAAGTGTCAAAACCCATTATAAAAATGGGTTATACAAAGCTGGAAAATGTACATTATCTGGGAAATAATTATTCACCCAACTCTTTAACACATTTGATTATTACAGGACTTTCTCAAAATATTAGTATATATTATTCCACCACCTTCAATAAATGCACATTATATAAGTTATATAGCAATTATGTCTCTAAATATCTGTTCATTTAAGTAAAAATGCTATCAACTTTTGGGCTTTAGGCATTACGGTCATTCTAAGTAATCAAGTTTTATATTTTTGGTCAAAAAATCAAAAAAATAAAGACTGCTCTGAGTCATATTGGAATGTGATCAGTAGGCACTGGCATTTCAGCAGCAAACTGCAGTGACACCTGTGATTTTAGACACAGGCTTTATACTTGGTTTCTTTCTTGCTTAGATGAAGATACACTCACTACCAAAGGATAGCATCAGAGTCTAGCACCCCTTGGTGCACTAGCGTATTCGAAGTATATTAGAACTGTCTGTAAAAATGTGGCTTGTACTACCAATGAATGTACATATGATAAGGTTTGCTTTTCAGATAAAATCTCTCTAGACAATTCTCTGTCACAGGTCAAAAGCACAAAAGACACTCCTTTTGAGCAGGATTTAAATCACACCTAAGTATTATTACATTTTTGAATGGCAAGCCACTTAAGTTCAAGGGGGAGAGGGGGTGGTGCGTTGCAATGTTTCGGCCTATTTTGTTATTTGCTTATCTGTTACCAGGAACTTGAAGCTCATTCAAGACACAGGTGGGAGCAGTGTGGCAACAGAAGACTTGGCAGACAGGCTGGTGACCTCTCCAGCTGCATGGAGTTCTTCACTGGCAGTCACAAGGGTTAGACACCACACTTTTCTCTCAGAGATTATGGAAAAGTGCTGACCAGCCCAGATATTGAGCAGTTCTGCAATTTCCTCTTTCCTTTGACTTCTCAAGAATCTGTATGTCCTCTTTTTTAGCCATGTAAACCCACCCATGTTTGCCAGGAAAGGTTGGGAAACAAGTAAACACATCAAATGATGGTAAGTAGTGAAGCACAGACTACTTTAGCACAGATCAGCACCTCCAATGTGGAAACCTACCTATGAGGGTCTTCTGTAAGGGCATCCCCAGTGGTGATATATTTGTCCTTGTGCATAGTGGGGACATTATGGGAGGAATACCTCATCCGTCCCACCACCACATTAAAACCAGCTTTCTCTGAATTCATTTGCAACCTGCTCTATCGTCTTCTTTTTCATCTCACCTAGAGAGGAGCTGCTATCTGTAGCGGTGACACAAGAACAATACTTTATGTAAATAACTTCCAAGTGGAGATAGTCATTAGTGCAGACAGTTCTGAAGACAAGTGAAACAGCATTTGGCAGCAAGCACCGTTAATGAGACTGTCTCTAAGGATTATAGTCTGATTCAGAACATGCCTTGCTGACTTCTTTATTTTTCACTTTTTTCCCAGGAATACAATCCCTGAAACCATAGGGCTTTCTTCTATTGCAGCAGAGATTATTTGGGAAGCTGTTGTTAGCTCCAGTTCAGAGAGGAGACAAGGAGAAAGCAAGTGCAGGATTGGATGACAGTACAGGAAGGAGGGAGGTGTTCAGTATCCATCATTAGTCTACAGTCTGTATGTTGCCAGCCTATGCAAAGTCAAAGCTCTACCCACAGCCACATGTACATAGCTCCCAACGTTCGAAATTCGGATAGTGCTGGGTAAGTGTGAGTTTGCCCTTTTTGAGTAGCGCTGCTCCTCTCCTCCTGCCCCAGTACACACTCACCCAGACACACAAGCACAGCAGAGCACACTGGAGCATATTTCATCTCATCATGCACATCCTCATAAAACATTCTTGCGCAGATGCCAGCTTTCAAGGCCTGGACACAACGGACTGGTCTCAACTGGAGGCAAGAAAGGGCAGAGCTAAGCATCTCATGTAAAGGGTTTTAGGAGAGGATGAACGAACAAGCTCTCCATTGTTGGCAGAGACACCACAGAGTGCTTGAGGGATGTAGATTATTTTCCTTTTGGCTATTTTTCCTATAGCACATTCAGAAAGCTGAAAAATTAGCAGGGAAGCAAATGAACATCTCTTTTCTCAGGCATGTATTACCACACGTAAAAAAAACCCCAGAGCCAGTAGTTCACTTATAAAAGGTACAGTTCAGTACCCAAAGTGGGAGAATTGGCTAGTGCATGCTCTCTTGTCCATGCTTACACCACAGTACCAAATCAAAACCATAGGATAAGAATGTAGGTTGTAAGGGAGACTGGAGATTGTCTGGTCCAATGCTTGCCAGAATTTGACAGCTCTATTACTGAAGTGGTAGAAAGTATTCTAACCTTTCAGAGAAGTTAGAGTAACTTGGTGTGGGAGGTGGGAATTTTAAGTGTAACACCTGCGTTACACAGACAGTGTAACTACGAGGGGAAGGCACACCTAAATGAAGAGCAAATGAAAAACACAATGGAGAATCATAGAATCATAGAATCGCTTGGGTTGGAAGAAACCTTCAAGATCATTGAATCCAACCATAAACCTATGCTGTCAAAACCACCGATAAACCATGTCACTCAGCACCACGTCTACCAGTCTTTTAAATACCTCCAGGGATGGTGGTTCCACCACTTCCCTGGGCAGCCTCTTCCAATGCTTGATAACCCTTTCGGTAAGGAAGTTTTTCCTAATATCCAACCTAAACCTCCCCTGACACAACTTGAGGCCATTTTGTCTTGTCCTATCACTTGTTACTTGGGAGAAGAGATTGACCTCCACCTCTCTATAACCTCCTTTCAGGAGGTTGTAGAGAGTGATAAGGTTTCCCCTCACCCTTCTCTTCTCCAGGTTAAACAATCCTAACTCTCTCAGCTGCTCCTCATAAGACTTGTTCTCTAGACCCCTCACCAGCTTCGTTGCCCTTCTCTGGACACACTCCAGCACGTCAATGTCCCTCCTATACTGTGGTGCCCAAAACTGAGCACAGTACCCAAGTTGCGGCCTCACCAGTGCTGAGTACAGGGGCATAATCACTTCCCTGCTCCTGCTGTCCACGCTATTCTTGATACAGGCCAAGATGCCATTGGCCTTCTTGGCCACCTGGGCACACTGCTGGCTCATGTTCAGCCGACTGTCTACCAGAACCCCCAGAACCTTTTCTGCCAGGCGGCTTTCCAGCCACTCCTCCCCAAGCCTGTAGGGCTGCCTGGGGTTGTTGTGACCAAAGTGCAGGACCCGGCACTTGGCCTTGTTAAACCTCATCTCATTGGCCTCAGCCCATCGATCCAGCCTGTCCAGATCTCTCTGCAGAGCCTTCCTACCCTCAGGCAGATCAACACTCCTGCTTAATTTGGTGTCATCTGCAAATTTACTGAGAGTGCACTCAATCCCCTCATCCAGATCATCAATAAAGATATTAAACAAAACTGGCCCCAAAACTGAGCCCTGAGGAACGTTGCTTGAGACCTGACGCCAACTAGATTTAGCACCATTCACCACAACTCTCTGTGCTCGGCCATCCAGCCAGCTTTCAACCCAGCAAAGAGTCCACCTGTCAATGCCATGGGCTACCAGCTTCTCTAGCAGAATGTTGTGGGAGACTGTGTCAAAGGCCTTACTGAAGTCCAAATAGACAACCTCCACAGCCTTTCCCTTATCCACCAGGTGTGTCACCCGGTCATAAAAGGAGATCANCTGAGGCAAAGAAGGCATTAAGTACCTTAGCCTTCTCCTCATCCTTGCTGACAATCTTCCCCTCTGCATCCAGTAAAGGGTGGAGATTCACTCTGGCTCTCTTTTTGTTGTTAATATATTTGTAAACCCCTTTTTTGTTATCTTTAACACCAGAGGCCAGATTAAGTTCTAGCTGTTCTTTTGCCTTTCTGGTGTTCTTTCTACAGGACCTTGCTAGGGCCTTATACTCTTCTTGAGTTGCCTGCCCCTTCTTCCAAAGATGGTAAACTCTCCTTTTTTCTCTGAGACCCAGCAAATGCTCCCTGTTCAGCCAGGCTGGTCATCTTCCCTGCCGGTTCATCTTACAGCACATGGGGACAGCCTGCTCCTGTGCCTCCAAGAGCACTTTCTTGAAGAGCGTCCAGCCTTCCTGGACCCCTTTGCCCTTCAGAACTGACTCCCAAAAGGAAGTTGGAAGTGGAATGAGATGTAGAATAAAATAGAGAACAACACTCACACTCTCTGGAGGGTACCATACCCACATTATATCTTTTCTTTAGGACCTGTTGCTCTCTGCCTCATACTGTGTGGCCCTGTGTCCTTCATTAATTGTGAGGTAATGAAAAACATTTGGTAATTATATTCCTCCAGTTTAATAGGAAATTTGTTGGAATATGATGCACTAAATAAATACTTTTTTTTCACCCTTAAGAGGAATAGCTGGGAGGCTCAAAGCCAAGGCACAATCTGCTTTATGCTGAAGTCAGTTTTCTGTGGGATTTGGGTTTTTGCTTTTGCATAGGCACTGAGACATAAAATAATTTTCTGTAATTTACTAGGGAGACTGGGAAAAGAAAGGGCTCTCAGTCTTAAGAGAGTGAGTTAATGTGGCATTGTGGCAAAGCATTATGCTGTGTGTATGACCAATGAGTGGACATGCAATGAATCAGAAACCTGGGCATGGAGAGCCTGTATTTGTTTCCAGATATTATCTTAATTTTCCCAAGGAGCAAACATACCTTTCTGGCCCAAGACAGTGCAGAAACACAGAAAAGTTTAACTCTGTATCCTTACAACAAAAGTATATGTTCTGCCTTACTCCACCTTACTTCAAAACTTGTACACTTGTACTCCAATACTTGTACACTATGCTTTCAGTGTAAGAGTTTAACCTCTGTGGAACTAGCTTTCCATTTCCTATTAGTTACCGTACAGTGAAAAAAACCACCACACAAAACCACATGAAAATTGAAAACAAGTGCTATGATATGTGATGTGGAAGGAAAAGGAGGAGCTAAGTGAAATTGTTTACTGTTTTCCAAGTAGCAAGAAAGACTAAAATTGCCTGGGCTGAGTGATCCCTAAAGAGGAAAAAATTAGAAACAGTATAGTTTACATGATGTGGAAGTTTTCTAGAATAGTCACTGGAAATTGTCTTTTCTATAACAGCAATTCTATATATTCCATATAAAGGTGAATGTCTTGCCTACTCAGTGGAAACTATTAGAGTTTCCAATATCTGAAGAGAGTGTCTGTATAGATAGCCACTTTAGGATAGACACCGTGGAAGAGCTCGTACCAAAGTTCTATGTTATACAAGATTCAGAGTAGTATTTCTAAGACTATGTTTATTTACAACATCTTGTTTTGCAGAAGGGAGCAAATGGCTTCAGTATGATCTTGATCACACAGCCAGTGAGTTTCCCAGCCACACGTCATCAGGCTCAACAAAAGATCAACTAAGATCTTTTAGATGTTAAAACAACAACTAATTTGAAAGGAAATGCCAGAGTACTGAGATGTTAGACACTAACACTCAAGATGAGGATTTTCCTAAATTTCCATTTAGCTTGGTATTCCATCATGACTTCACAGCAAGCCCAGAATAAAATAACCCTCAGATAAAAAGTGTTACTGTTCAAGCATTTAATCATGAGCTTTTTCCAAATCTAATCTAGGAGCCAGTGTAGGGGTGATGGCATCAGCACCAGCTGTGGGTTTCTGAGAGGGCAAAGTGGCAGATGGAGTTAAAACATGGTGCTAGGAAGACAGGAAGAAGCCAAAGCTTTTTCAGCAAGAAGCTTACTCAGGTGGCATACCTGAGCATTTCTGAGCAAGAAAAATACTTGCTTGCTGTTTTTTTTATTTCTGTTAGGCAAGTGAGACACCATGCTTATACTGTGAATAAAGGTTCTACTAAAAATACTGTTGTTTTATGTAATACACTTTTCATCCTAATTGAAAAAAATGTAGCAAGGCCCTATTTTGGGCTTTAATAATCTAACGCTATTTTAAAAACATTAACTTGTTATTAGTATCAAAGTTTCAGAAAATTTTTCAGGTGCAATATTATTCACAAAAGATTTCATTAGCTGATTTTAATTTGTACTGAAGTGAACTAGAAGCACATTTATAGATACAGCTTATCCATAGATACAGACGTATGAAATTACAGTATCTGGGTTAAAAAGTGATTGAACGTGCCACATCCTGACTACCAAACTTGATCATAAGATCCATCCTTCTGATGCTCAAAACCTCACTTAGTTACTGAGCATCAAAAACACCCACTGAAGATAATAGCCAATGTTCTTCTCCATAACTTCTGAAAAGCACACCCTGACACAAAGCAGAGGTTTTGAGACTTTGAGCTGTGTATCTTAACTCCTTCTATTCTCATTTCAATGTATTTGTAAACATGTAAGTCATCTGTCACTTAAAGTTTGGAACTTTTCAGGCAAGCAGACTATTTTGATTGAAATAAAACATATGTTCAGATCACCTGTTGCTAGAAGCCACAGCAAGCACTGAAGTAGGGCAAACTCTGAAATGCCAGTACATTTATAGGTGAGATAGGTTGTAGAACGGGGAATGTACAAATTGGCAATCTTACTTAGTGAAGTAACATCTAAGTACCAAGAGAAAATCAAGTCCTTTCTGTAATCCTGCCCTGTCTCCTACCTTCACTAAGCTTACAGGATCAAAAGTACACTTCAGGGCAGCTTAACAGTTAGCAGACTTCAAACAGAGGAATATCCATTCAGCTGATGTTCAGGCTTTCATTGATCTCAGTGAAAGCTAAGAGAAAAAGAAACCTTTTCATGGCGTTAAAGTTGTAGGAAGTCGTAGAGGAGAGCAGGCACAGCTCTTGGCTGGTGGGGACACCAGGCAGCATCACAATGTGCCCCAGGCTCCCAGCGCTTCTCCTTCCGCTTGCAATGGTGAAAGGGTCCCCACAAGCAATACTGAAAGAGTCTCCACAATGACCATCCTCTGCCCCATCCTCGATGCTGGTGTGCCCAGCCCTCACCCCTCACCCCTATCTCTTACTGCCCCTAACTGCAGGGACCTGCACAGCTCCGCTCCTCCCCTTGCCCTCCTTTCCTTTGCTCATTCCCACCAAGCTGTTAAACATTGAATGCCTCCATTATGTCCTTTCACTTAACTCTTTCTAGCTCCCACAAAGCTTCTCTTCTCCACAGTGGAGGAGCAGCTGTGCCAGTAAGGGGAAAGCTGTTAGGAGAACCCAGTAAGTCCCAGAGGCAGGAGCACAAGGGCTCTTCCCAGGCAGCGCTTGGTGAGAGGAGCTAGGAATGAGAAGGAGGGCTGAACGAGGCAGGAGCCAACCTCCATCTGCTCTGGCAGGCTGCCAGGTCCACTCAGCTGCTTGCAGACATACAGCATGAGCCTAGGAGCATGCAGGTATAAGGTCTGACTGTAGGTTTTTACAAGACTTCACCTAGACTGCAAGAGGTGCATGACATCAACAGCTCAAGCAGGGGAAAAAAAAAAATAGAGAAAAAGAGCCATGACATACCAGGTGAAAGAGGAATGCTCAGGTCCATTAACTGAGACCATGAGACACAGCCTTCTGTTCAAAATCAAAACCAAACTTTTTTTGCAATGGAATTGAAATTGGATTAAGATATGGCATTAATGCAAATGATGACAATTATTTGTAGAAGGCCATTCTCATATGGAATTACTCAGTTATTTATAAACTCTGCATATAAGTGTTAATCCTCTATCCTTCCAGTGGAGAAATATGACAAAATAAATTAAAAAAAATATTATGAAGGCAAATTAAAAAACATCATCATATTTATTCCTCAAAAATCTTAGTGTCAAAGACTGATTTCACGTTCTTTATTATTCTGACTGACAACTTTTTCTCATATTTGAGACTGATAGTATTACTGTTGTCTCTTTTTTGTCCCTACTGTTCCTCCCTAGAAAACTTACTATTTTTCTCTTGGCAAACTTTAGTTCTCGGACCTGAGGGACCAAATGTTTCTAATTATGACAGAAGATTCTCCATCTATTTTCATCCTCTTATTTTTTGGTTCCCTCTTGAAAAAAACATATCAGATCTTCTTCCTTCCATATGGAACATTTCTGGAATACTGTGAGGAACAGCTAACAGTAGCCACTTCAGATATATTTAGCTTGTTAACTTCTTTTCCCCTGCTCAACTCAAGGATTAGGTATGTCAACACAATAAAAGTATATTTATTTATAAAATGGTGATTTTGCCAGTTTTCCTAACTGTATCCTTTTTTAAATGAACAAAATTGTTCTATGGATTCGTAATGTGTTAAACTGACAACTGCAGATAGAATGTATAAATATCTTACTCAGTAGGAAAGGAAGCCCGCGGATGACTAAGGAATTACTACTACATGGTTCCCACCCTCCTGTTCCCATCCCCCTCAGAAAAACCTTTAAGAACTTCTCTTGAGTGAATGAAGCTGTATAAACTTAGACTGGAGTGCAGGCAAACTAAAAATAACTAGATCTCAAATAGAAGTAACTTTTTTTATTCAAGCATTACTTGCTAACAAGCTAGATCAGATCATTTTCATCAGAAGGAGTATGAGGATTGTGTTGAAGCTCTTAATTTTCACAGGGTCTTATCTGATTAAAAAAAATTCTCCACTTCATACTAATCAAAAGTGACACCCTCTTTTACTAAATGAAATTTAGCATTGAAATGTACAGAAGTACCAATTAATATGAATTCAGTCTACGAAGTTAGCAACGTTTCATTAATTGCTTGAGTAACTCTGCCCTTGAAAAGTGAAATGCAATTCCTGGTAAAGTATATTGGCTATTATTTTAAGGATGCCAGACAGAAATAATTCCCTCATAGTCTTATGAGAACTCAGAACTCCCATCAGCTATTCACACACACATTGAGTTAAGTCTAAGAAATAGACATCAATAGAAATTTTATAAGATTACATTTCACATCAGTAGCACTGAAAATAAGAGAGAAAGAGAGACAGAACAGGCTGTCCCAAATCCATTTCATTAATGCCTGGGGAAGGGAGTATTAAATGCAATTATTCACCTTACCCTATGGGATATGTTTCACTGAACAAAATTGTCTCTCTCATGCTTTTGTTTAGTTCAATCAGAACTAACTTTTCCTCCTCTTTCTGTCTGTCTCTCTGCCTGTCTCTTCTTTGTGTGAGAGCAAGAGATTAATAAAATTTGTAGAAAAACATGGCCTTTTTTTCAGAATTCTCTGCTTTGCCTCAATTAATCTAGCCACGCTTAATAGTGGGTTTGTGCTTACTAGAGGTTAGGTGGTCATAAAAATTAACCATCTTAAGTTCAGATTTCAAAGAGCTATGTCTGTCTTTGAGGCATAGGGGTCATTCTCCACTGCAGCAACTGACTTCTGAAACCTCTGACTGACATTTCGAGCTGTGCTATAGTGTGCATGTAGCCCCAATCCATATCAACCGAAAGCCTGCAGCTCCCCATGAAACAGCACCCAACATTTTTAAGGAGTAGTTTTCACTGAGAGCATGTGTTACTTTATCAGATTGTGTCTATGTCTACACTGTCAGTGACATTGTCCCCTGGGAGCATTCCCTGAAGGCTAGGCCAAGTTGCGCAGTGTAGGTCACGTTCTCACTAAGGATTGCGACGTTCGTCGAAGCACACAAGCTGTGTGCACACTCAATAGCACTTGGCCCAAAGCCCTGCTCTGAATGACCTCTGAATCTCATGCAGTACTGATCTGAACCATGAAAGATGTATCATCTTGTTGTAATTTTCCTGTTGAAAGTACCTAAAATGACACAGAGAATGCTGCAGAGCCCAACAGGGTGGTAGGATGTTGATGGTAGACATTGTATACGTTGAGGTATGAAGTACAGGTGTGGAGACTTAGCTGAGGACTCTGAACCTGCTGAGGCAGTGTTAAAGGCAGTGCAGGGCAGGGAGGCTCAGATCTTGTCCAGAGTGGCTCCGAAAAATCATTACTGGATTGAAGCACATCTTGAGCTACGGCACAAAGGGACAACGGACTACTTTGTTCCAAACAAGAATTTAGGAGAGAACTAACACATTTATCATGTGCTAAAGAAGATGGAACCTGAGGAGAAATCAGAGAGTGAAGTTACTCTCATCTTGTCTTCCCTGGTGGCTGTCTGCTTGTTCTGAGCTGGAGGTAACACGTCCAAAGTCCGAAGAGGATTTGTGAACCTGTCTCTCACCTTGCCAAAAGACTGGCATTGTGTAACATAGTTTGCATCATCTGTCACAATTCCTGTTGATGTTTCCACTTTTAACATTATATTCATATATAAAAAACAAACTTTGAAGAAAGGCATCTATTTTGCTCTGCTTGAAAGAACTTTTCATAATGAGTAGCCTTCTGACACTGCCCAAAGAGAATATGAAAACCAGTTTTCCCTTTAAATAGGAAAACTCTTTTTAATGAATAATTATTGGGCAGACTTGGATAATAAAAAAGGGGTTTTTTTCAACTCCACTTAGTCTTATTTAGCTATGGTTTTCACTCCCTAGTAAGGAAGTAAAAATTATCCAATAGGATTTGGGCAAAAAGGGGTTGAAAAAAGCCACCACCACCCATACCACAGCCTGGCTCAGTACCTTCAGAAAGCTTCTGTGGGTGAGCCAAATGTTCTCAAGCCAATTGGCTTTCAGTAGAACACTGGCATTTTTTATGGCTTGGGTCCCTGAATCATATTCCTGGACTAGATTTCTTATCTCAATTCTTGCATAAAGCAGAGGTGATGCTGTGCCCAGGCCCCTAAAATCCTCTGAATATCCTTTGATCTCAGCTTAGCCCTCCTTATAAATGCTTAGATTGTCAGCATTTGAGGCTCGGCAGAGCCTTTCCCATTTGCACGAGCCCTTAGACTATGTGGTAAAAGGCACCCAACACTGGCTTCTGCTTAGTCTCCTGAGCTCTTGTCCAGGTAAATCATGTCCCTCTGACCCATGTTCCACCTCTGTCGAGGTCTGTGCCTGCTCCACAGGAATGAGCTGTCATTTGTGCCTGGGGCATCAGCCTTACCTCTCTTTGAGCCATGTTTTCTGTCACTGTTTTCCCCAGCATAGGCTGTGGTTATGATGCCTTATTAACAAGTTGGCATTTCTCCTAGTCCAGGCAATCCTTCTCAAGAAGCAGATTTAAGTCTTTCTGGGTTTCATAGCTGCTTGGGCTCTGGTGGTGGTGTTTTTACATATTTATTTTTAAAAGTGAATAAAGAAAAAAGTACAAAAATTGTGGTCTGCAAAAAAAATGCAGTATTTTTTCTTTGCCTTTCTTCTTCTGCATGATTTTCTAGTAAGTGAAACAATGTGCATTTTGAAAGACATTGTGTATGTATCCTGAAATAATCTAAAAACTTTAAAAACCAAATTTCTTCTCACTAGCCCTAATAATCACAACAAGAATTTAGGGAAAGATATGAGGTGGAGGGTCTCTTTCAAAATTTGTTTTTCTTCCATCTACATCTGTTCAATACACAATCTGTCAGTGTGCTTTCAGAGGTACTAGTAAGCTGATTCGAAATCCTGACGTGAAAAATTTTACTGCAATACAAAATGTCATTAGCTTTGAGCTATGTGTTATTAAGCAGGCATCTTAAAATAGAACTGCTTTTTAAAGAAAACTTATACTAAAAGAAGTACTAGAAGGCCACTCAAAACTATTTTTAAAGGGACTGAGGTTGTTGGCCTCTTCACAATGAATTGAGACAGTGTTGTATCATTTCTCTTTGGAGAAAACAATCTAATCTTTGGCCATGCTGCAGCTGCTTGCAATAAGATTTGGATGGGTTTTATTCATGTATGTTACTCTTAATACATAGAGATTAAATAATAGTATTACAATGATACATGTTTCTTTAAAACGAAAGGAAGAGACTTACTTGTTTGCTTTTTTTGGTCTGCTGGACGATACAATGGTGGGAGCCAGTTTCTTACAACTTTTCCCACAGGCCTGCCCTTGGGAATAACTCTCTATAAAATCCCGTTCTTGTTGCCCTACAGAAATAGAACGTAGTGCCTTTCTTAACTTGAAAATTATTACGCCAGGCACCCTGCTGCAAGTGAGCTGGAACAAAGCTGTCTCCTGTAGTGTGATACTAATTTCTCTGAATACGTCCATACACTTTCAAAATGGAATAGTAAGGGAAAGTGGCACAGCCGCAAAGTGTATAAACAAAGAATAAGTAGATGTGGCATTCTCAGCATTTTTTAAGTGTCCTAAATGGAAGTGAATTTTAAAATGTAAGCAGTTGTTTTAACTTGGCCTTTCTGATAAGGTCTGTCACAATCACCCTAGCTGAGACATGGAATACCTATTCTCCACCTGTAATGTTTAATATAATGGAAAAAGTAAGAAAATATTTATATAGCATCACAAAACATCCATCAACACACTGGCACGAAGCGTATACAATCCCCAGAGCAGTCTGCAAGGAATACAAAACCTAGCCAAACCCCAGAGATGCATTAACATAGATTCCTTGGGATTCTGTAGATCATCTCCTGAAGCTGCAGAAATGCTAGTGGCTTTAGATAATATAAGAGCTTGCCAAGATTTAGCAGGGGGACGCAAGAAAAAAACATCTTTTCACACAGGAAGGTTAGATGATATATTCAAAGGGATTTTTATCAGAGTAAGGTTTTTACAGCCTCCCAAGACATTCTGAGTAATCCCTGCAGATCACAGATTTTCTCAGCGTTTAACTAAGAGAGATAATCGAATTGCAGCTCTTTTTCACCAATGTCATTCTCTTTGCACTTGCTTATGCAAACTGCTTTCTGCCTGAAGTTCTGCAGAATCTGCTAGGACCTTGTAAGGAAGGAAAAAGACAGAAAATAGAAGAAAAGCAGATGGAAAAGTAGATGCAAGTTTTGCATAGGTTGCCACTTCTCATTTCTATGCAACATATTTATGCATAAACTGCTAAACCCAGAGCTGTAGCCAAGCATTCAGACACATTGATGGATATGGAGATCAATTGTTTGTGAAGGCAGAAAGGGTTCTAACCAAAACTGATACTTTTAAGTTAAACAAATTATGTCACCTTTTTCTGCATAACCAAAATGTTTACAAATATTACCTGCTCATATGTTTTGGTCTTTCTTTTTCACAGAGTCATAGTCTAAACTAGGCTACTGTAATTTGCTACAAAAACCCAGGACTGTAATCCACATACTTTATTGACAAATCTTTCAAAAATTCACTGGCAATGTTACAGAAAATGTCTCCCATATCTTGCAAGGACAATTTAGCCGTAACTTTAAAAAGTTTCATATAGATAGCCAGAAATGAAGAATAAGACACAAATTTCTCAGTAGAAGCTTAAGTTACTTTAATAAAGTAACTTGTCCCATGCATAGTTTATTCTGGTGCTCCAGTACTGTTCAAAGAAACACATTTGAAATCTACAACCATTCAAAGTGATCCATTAATGGCATATCCATTGAAACTGTCTTTCAATTAAAAGTGAGAAAAAAGCTGTAGCATTAGGACAATGTATATGTCAGTACAATGTGTGATTGTCCAGTCACATGTTTCTAGAAAATACCGGGGTCAATGTGCAGAGACAACCTTTACTGACTTACGGAAGTAGGAAATGCTCTTTTGCTGCAGTGAATGACTTAGCTACTTGCTCAGCTCACCTTGAAAATAATCCTTCATTTGCTGTATGGAAAAATAAGGTTAGCCCTGGATCATACCCAAGAGACATTAACTTTTCCAGGTTAGATAAAGCAGACACTTTTCTGGTGGCAGGAAAGTTGAAACTTTGCCCAAAATCCTGAGTCTTGCAGAGGCAACTTTCACTCTGTTAAACCTCAGCAGGAGAATTATAATATTTGTGAAGTAGGAACAGCAAATCCAGGATCTACTTCCATGAATGCAGTTGGACAAAGTTGAGTTGCTTACAAAACAGACTTCAGACAGGAAGGCTGTGAAGCATCTGTCAACTTCCTAGCTGACTTCTACAGGGTGGAATGGACCTTAAAAGCTAAAATGCCAGGTAGATATCTGTTATTACTCTTTATTTCTGAATGTTTGCAAACAAACAGTGTCATATATTTATTTTTTATAGCTACATACTTCTTTTGTTTGTTCTTATGTAACCTGCTTTGAGATAAAAGCTGATTTAAGTGTGTTGTCTGACCTCACGGCATTCCATGCTTACTGGCATGGAGAGCTTAAAAGCAGGTCCTGGTCCAGGCTGACAACGTTCAATTACGTTTCATTAAAGGATCCAAGACTAGTAAAAGCGTGCTTCCATTTAAGCTGAACAAACTAATTTTAAAGACGCTAATGCATATATCTGAGAAAAACACAGACATCTGGTCAGTTGTTAATATAATTTCATTTCTACCAAAAGATAATTCTTGTATGAATTACACCTCATCTTTATTGTGATGAACTCATATATTACTTGAGTGCAATTTTAATCTATCGATGCAAGTTAGTCTGTCAATGCAATATAATGAAAGTGCCATCAATGGCACTTGCATTGTATTTAATTTCAATTTCCCTTTATCGCTTGCATATTTTACTATCCCATATTTTCATTACTATAAATAGAATTTTAAAAAAAACCCTCATACATTTTACTTCCACCATACATGGCTGAAGAAAGCCCCTGTTGGTATTACTGGAATTGTCATAATCAGAAACGACCTATTACTTCTCATTTTGCAGGTATATGGTCAAGATAATATAGTAAGTTTAGGAAGTTGTTTTCTGAATTTATATACTTTATTGCAAAACTACTCTGGGAATGCTCTTCAGTGACAATGGTCCTATGAAAGGAACTCTAGTTGCTGCCCAACAAAGATAGTGTACTTTGAATCTGAGATAAAATAGTGCTTTATAAATTTGTTTAAAGAGCACCTGTCCAACAAAGAAATAATCATACAGTAAAGACTTCCATCCCTAATCTGAAGAAGCTTGTCCCAAACATAACTTTTTAAAAGACTTAGAAAGTATCATGACTGAAGAAACAGCATCACAAAAATGAACTACTTATTTTAAGTCAATGCAATAAATAAATTTAAATAAATAGGTGCAAAAAAAATATAATCTTCAAGTTTAAAACCTGCTTTAAAAAGTTCAACATAAAATTTTTATATCCTTCTTTCTATTTATCCCAGGCAATGTAAAAAGATCCTAGAGACAGACAACTAGATAGCCGTGAAAAAAATATCCACCCTACTTCACATTAAAGTGCTTCCAATACTAACATAACACAGTGTTGGTAACCATGAGATAACATAGCTTTCGTGTGACAGATTTAGTTACTTTCTCAGGTGAGCATCCAAACATATACCAAAAAAGGAAATTTGAAGTAGGGTTTTGCACTTTACCCAATGTGCAGAATTACGTGTGTCCCTCCCCCAACATGCCCACACCTCAGCTGTTCTGTTTGACCACCACCATGCACTGCTGCTCCCTCCCTGCAGCCCAGCAGACCTCCAAGCTCCCTCCAGCCTCCTATGGCCTTGTTCACACCATGGTCTCCTTGGGACTTCTAGGGGTATTGTGGCTTCCAGCAGTCATCCCAGACCCTTCTGTGTGTATGTGCACCATGCACACCCTTTAATCCTCCACATTCCTTCCAAACAAGTCTGCTTCCTTGTTCTGACACAGTTTTTCCTTTCCCTTCTCTGCCTTGTTTGTCTATGGACGCTTTCCCTTTGTCGCCATCATAATTTTTAAGTGCCCAGCCCACGCAGGTCTTCCCTGTTCTCTTTTATCAAAAAGCATCTCTTGTTTGTAAGTGACTAAAATATAGCATCCCACCTACTTTCTTCTGATTTTTTTACTATTTGGTTGCCATGGTACTGAAGGCTTGTGGGGGCTGGCTAGCCTTCTGTCCCTTGGTGCTCACTGCCCAGGCTCACATATCTCTGCACTGTCCTTGTTCTCTTAAGAACATGACTTTAGAGTCATATGAAATGCTCCCTAGCTGGAGTAGAGCTCCTCCTTGCCCAGATTAAGGCACAGGTCAGCTCCTCTTGGGCTCCATCAGGAGAGGGGAGGAGAGGCAGAAGCTAGTGAGCTAAAAGCTCTCTGAAGTGAAGAGAACAGATGCAATGCTTTAAAGTGCAGAAATATTTTTCTTATTGTCAAATACGCAAATATTTTTCTTTTGTCAAGTACAAACAGTTTTGGCCCTGAAAACCAGTCCATCCTTAACAGAACTTCAAGGGCTGACTGCCCTCTTGGAAAACTAACAGAAAACTACAGAGAGAATATTTACGTCTAGGCCAGGTCTTCTTGCTGCCCAGGACACATTAGTCGAAGTGCAATGAGAATAAAAGAAAAGCCACCCTTTCCTACTGAGGCCTTCTGGACTCTCTCAAAGCCTTTGAGATTTATGGGCCCAGAGGCACTCTGCAGGCTACAATCTGGGGAGACTGCTCAGAAGTCATGGCATACATGTAGAGACAATACTTCTGCTTAGCCTTTCAAGAGAACTAAGGAATAAAGTTTCACATGCAACAGTAACCTGTGGCTCAAAAGCAGTTAATAAAAAGAAGGGTTGCTTCTCCTCTGCCTTCATAATAATGAATTATAATTATAATTTTAATAAGTGGGAAGTCGGATGCCTGAGAAAGCCATCAAAAAAAACTGTCCATTGAGAGCCTGATGGATCTTTTCTGTCCTGTAGACCTATCCTGCCAGGCACCATTCCCACATACTCCCTCGTCTCTTCCTGCCTGTTACAAGAGTAATTTCTTTAGGCCAGGAAGCCTGAGCTAGGAATCATTGCCATTCTGCCTGCAAGGCAAGGACCACATGGGCATAGGTATCTATGGAGTTGTCCATTGAATGGATCTCTGAGAATGCTTCCTGTATGTTAGGAGTAGGGAGAAGAACTGCTCTGGTCTGACTGGATTGCCAAATATTTGGAACCTATGGAGTTCTGGAGCCCTCTAAATCCCAGCCCCAGTGCTCTTTGATAATGTGAGACAAGGTTTTTGTTCTTTCACCAAGTCGTGTGGCATGATTTTGTCATGCCCTGATCATAAGAAATGCTGCTGGGACAATGCCAAGTTATATGTCTTTGTAAAGAGGCATCTTGCTGTTACCAAATGATGGTCCTAGTCAGGCTAGTGGACATTCCAGTTGATTTGGCACCACAAAACTATGAGGCCTATACATATTGTCCTTTTCCATATCAGAGTCAGAACCTTCAGTGTTCTCTTGCCTCATCCCTTCTTCTTTGCAATGGGACGGACTCTCTTTTACCTTCCTAAGCTTCCAGGAAGTTTAAGTCTGTGGCATTGCCACAGACCTCCCTTCTATGAACCATTTACCCTCAAAACTCCTGCAACAGGTCTACTTGACCTTGTCCTGCTTGAGACAGAAGAGTTTCTTCTTTTCTGTTCTTCTTCTTTCTCTGTTCTCGCTCACCTTCAAGCAGTTGTTCCCATCTTTGATCTTGCTGAAAAAGTGCTTTCATCTTCATTGACCGCTGATCTCCTACCCTCATATAACACAGCTCACCATCTGATCAAAGATGTAAATAGCTGTAAAGAGCCTTTCAGCCATTTATATCCTTCTTTTTCCATGGAAAGGAGCATATGTGCCTCCTTGAAGATTCAGAACACGCAACATGTTCATTTGAGACAAGTGCTGTTAGATTTAAGTAGGGTCATTCAAAACTGTATCCGTCATCCAAACTGTTTCTAAAACTACTTTGGAGGACACAATAGCTAAGTGGTCCTAATATTTTACTCTTAGTGATATTTTAGCTCTCAACATATTATGAAAGGCATTCCAAGAGCTAGGAAGTGGGAATGGTCAAGGAGTCATCCTTCAGGATGAGCATGCTGTCTTTATATAAAACGGTGTAGCACAAGCCATTTGTATCTGGCTTATTTTGTAAAATGTAGTATATAGATATGATGCTAATGTCAAGAGCTTAGAAGTCTGCAGCCTTCCCCTTTGCACTTATTAATCTGACAACGTTCATGCTGTTGCACCGTTCTCGGTCTGGTAGCATGTATCTCTCTCTCTCACACATTCACAGCTACTCTGTCACTTCCACGAGCCAGACAGTTTGATCTACAGGACCGTGATACACAGGAGAAATCAAAGCCTTGCACTTAGCTGAGGAGTGTATCACATATAGTGAATTTTTGAGCTTATAATAGCCCTACTAGAAGAGACCCGAACAAAGCTTGGTGCCAGGTCCTTCCTTCAGTACATAAACAGATCCAGCACATACTCCTGATCACAGAGTGGAGAAGTGGCAGTTTCCTATTTATGTTGCAACAGCAGCTGGTACTGCAATATATACTGTAGCTAATGGCAGACTTCTCGAATAATAAAAAACAAAACAAAATGAAAAATAATAACAAAAAGCTTCATATAGATTCTGTATGCAATCCAGTGCTTTACGTCTAACTATTGAAGTCAAGGGAGGTAAATAAGATGACTGTGTTGTTTTAATTTGAAGAGTAAAGAAATTATTTATAGATAAGGTCAATCCATACACTTTCACGAGGGTAAGACATTACAATGAGAAGTTGAAAGACCTATGTGTCTTTCAGTACATCAGTATGTCAAAACAAGAGCACTGTTTATACTGAAGGGCTATGTCTATGTTGTCATCAGATGCATAGAAGCCAGGATTTAAAAGATTGACTCAGTAATAAGCTTAGCTCCAAATGAATACAGCTAATCTTCGAAAACACCAATGAAGTATGTTCCTTTCCAAAATGTGTTAGAGAAAATAATCATCTACTTTGCTTTCTATAGAGCGGCTGAGTCATTGAAATATCATATAATATTTTATTCCCAAAAGACTGGGTATGCAAATAATCGTATGAGTAATTGACAGCTTGAGTGTGTCAGGTCATATCCAGAAGTATAATAATACAACTACCAGGCGGCCTGTTGAGAAAGACTGGTTATAATGGGAAGTAACAGTTACATAGCTAATATTTACAAAAACTATCCAAAATAATAAAATACTCACTTCCAATACATGGTAAAATGTAATCTAAACATATTTTGAGACTTTCCAGTCTCTGGTTAGTTGGGCTAGAATACAAAAGATTTGCTTACATTTCCAATGATGTTAGGTATCAACCAAAGAGTTGTCAATGGTAATTATGGAGAATATATCAGCCTACATGTGAAATTCACAGTAGTTAGACTGATCAGAAGAGTTAGAAATAATTTCCAGTGACTTAAATTGAAACTGAAGACAAAAGAGAGGGAAATTTTGGGTCAAGAATGTTTAACCGAGAATTATAATGTTGGTAATTCATTTTTTTAATGGGCTTCTTAGAGTAAAGAAGATAACAGTAAGATTTTAAATCTGATTAGAGCAATTATCTTGTTAATAATCATGTCTAATTACTCTGTAGTTACTTGGAAATGTAAGAGCTAAAATTTTGATGAGAAATGTTAGTAAGATTATCTCCTTGTATTGCATAGGATTCACCTAAAAGAGAACTCTTTGTGGAAAACCAGAAATATTCACCTAAATTCCCTGGCAAACATGTGCTGTCTTTTTAAGCACAGACCCATGACTAGATATAACAGTGAACTTATGCTCTGAGAGTGGAGGAAGATGCTTCTCCCAGAAACCGACAGAAGCGACCTCTCTCAAGTGGAAGAGAGAATAAAACTTGACTTCTCATTTCCTCTGCAAGTATTTTAATCACTTTAGAAACAAACTCTTTCCTACCATTGTATTTCTAGAGGGTGGGGGAAGCTAAAAAAAAAAAATCAAAAAAAAAATCTATAAACTCATTTTGAGAAGAATCCAAGATTAACAAAGCACAGTAGTCACACACACCTACTAGGTTGGCCCATCACTGTATTCCTTCTAACCAGTTTTTGGAAACCCATTCCAGGAGACATCTGCTCAGTTGCCTTGGTAAAGACAATACAGTTTACTCACAGCACAATTCTGTTAAATATGCCTATGGAATTGTCAGGTTAAAATGAGAGAGAGAGAGCACCTGTTTTGCTACTTTCATGGCTGAGCTGTTGCTGAACATTTCAGTTGATAACTTGGCATTTGAGCGCCTATGGTCTTTAGTGGATCTGCTTCACGATTTTGCTCCTGAAATGTTACAGACCTGAAATGGTGTGTCAATACACCAGGTAATTTTAAAATATAATAGTAAAGGTAGACTTTTTGCAACATGGGGAATAAACTTGATGGGACAGGGATAAATGTCCCATCCGTTTGAGAAGAAGCAAGAGGGAAGAACACACCTTTAGCTGTGAGAGAAAAGCCAAACGACCTTTATGTTTGGGGATTCCTTTGGCATCCTCTCTTAATGGGATTGTGAATCAGATTAATACCAGACAAGCTAAGTGGCTATATTTTTGCCAGATCCGTTAGGGAATTCTAAGAATCCTCAGGTGTCTTGTTTTTAACAAATGAGTTTTGTAAAAGTATTTACCAAGTGAAGGACTTGGTTAATTGTTGCTATAACTTAGCACAGTTCCACAGATTTCAAAAGCATATAGCTGATTTACACCAGGTAAGTGTGGACCAATGAACAATGCCACAAATATTAGACCATCTTAAACAAAATAGGCTTGAGTCTACGATAAAAAAGCCATTATTCCCATTATTTCTTTGAAGTGCTTACATCTGGGGCTTCCATAATACTTTGAAAGACTTCAAAGTGCCTGAAGCCTTCCTGCTATTTTGAATTCAGAGGAGAGTTCCCAAAAGCTCACAAAAAAGAAGACTACTGAAGCCAGGACTCTTGAAATCGGGAAAACCTGTATTTTAGGCTTAGCCTAGCACTGAAGGCTAGCGCAGATGAGTGGAGGCTGTGGCAATGGTCCAACTGATGTAACAGGTCGACCAGTCTTATGTCATAGCATCCTATTTGTGGCGGAGACTACCTAGATATTTTATTTGTAGAAGGGATGTGCTGCTGGGCTTCAGCCTCAAGCAAATAGATGAGATTTTTCTACTGGATTGTATTCCGTAGGAATACAACTTTTTCTTCTCAGATGCTGCTACCCAGGCATGCCAGGCTTCCACGTTAAGTATTCTTCCTAAGTTAAGAGGAGAAGATAATAGCAGTATATCAATGATAACCCCACTCATCCCAATACTGTGACAAAGAATAGATGTTATGGTATACTACCAGAGATGCTACATTTCCATTAGCATTTTTTCAAAAATCTGTTTGCTTTTGCTGGCTTAATAGGTGAAAACATTAAACCAAGGAATCCATCCTTTCACTTCAGCAGCCATGAACCAACCCCAGAAGGAATCCTAGAATCACCTAGGTTTGAAGAGACCTTTGAGATCATCGAGTCCAACCATAAGCCTAATACTGCCAAAACCACCACTTATCCATGTCCCTCAGCACCACGCCTACTCATCTTTTAAATACCTCCAGGAATGGTGGTTCCACTGCTGTCCTGGGCAGCCTGTTCCAATGCTTGACAACCCTTTCGGTGAAGAAATTTGTGCTGATATCCAATCTAAACCTTCTCTGGTGCAAATTGAGGCCATTTCCTCTTGTCCTATCGCTTGTTACTTGGGAAAAGAGATTGACCCCCACCTCTACAACCCCCGTTTACATAGCTGTAGAGGGCAAGAATGTCTCTCCTCAGCCTCCTTTTCTCCAGGCTAAACAACCCTAGTTCCCTCAGCCACTCCTCATAAGACTTGTTCTCTAGGCCCTTCACCAGCTTCGTTGCCCTTCTCTGGACACGCTCCAGCACCTCAGTGTGTTTCTTGTAGTAAGGGTCCCAAAACTGAACACAGTATTCAAGGTGGGGCCTCACCGGTGCAGAGTACACAGGGACGATCACTTCCCTAGTCCTGCTTTCTGCACTTGGAAGAGTATTGCTGGAAGGAGACATTTACCTTCCAACTTCCCACATCAGCCCACTAGCTTCTGGCCAGTTGGCCACACCAAGCTCCAACAGAAAGGCTGCAAAACTGTGCATTGTTCCCACATGGGATCCATCCTATAGCAGGCTGAGACTGCACTTGCAATTTTGGCAATCTGTAGGCAACTCTGATTATATTTTGGAAGGGCAGTATTGTTTGAAGGAGAGTCTGAACATTTCTGCAGAAAACTTTTTTTCCTGATCTTTTTTGCCTAGAAAGCAAATATAAAGTAAATTCCATCCTCTTCCTATAAAAACTTGGACCGTTTTGAATGTGTGATGGGATCCAGAAGTCAGAGAAATTGTGTACAAATGTATGCATTACTGCACTGCACAGCAGCGCTCAGTGGCTCTACACATAGGTTGGTTTCAGACAAGTCTCACTGCATTCTTTCTCTAGTTAATGAAAAGAGATGAGCTACTCCAGGGGACAATTCAGAACATTTTAGAGTTTCTGAATCATCATCTGAAACAACTGCTTCCTATTAACCTCTTTCTATTCCTCTTTCTAGGAACCTCCTATTTGCTGTAGGGAGAATCCACAGAAGTATCATTAGTCTTTGGGCCTTTCTTTCTCCTTTGAAAGAAACCCATTCACAGTAAATGTAGATTTTTCCCTTGTCACTCCTCTTAAGAAATGAAATTTTGGCTTTACCTACCAATCCGTACTTCACCAAGAACTGATGCCAGTCATGCAAACTTTTGCATCATATTTCTCTTTCTTTCTTTCTCTTCCTTCCTTCCTTCCTTCCTTCCTTCTTTCCTTCTTTCCTTCTTTCCTTCTTTCCTTCCTTCCTTCCTTCCTTCCTTCCTTCCTTCCTCTCTCTCCCTCTTTCCCTCTCTCTTTCTTACTCTCTTTCCTTCTTTCTCTCTCTCTTTCTCACTCTCTTTCTCTCTTTTCCTCTTTCCCACTTTCTTTCTTTCTTTTTTCTTCCCTTCCTTCCTTGTCTTGGACTGCCATGTAACTTTGCCCAAACTTGTATAAACATCCTGTAGCTTATTATGCTATAGGTAATCAGGGGCAGAATTTGAAACTCTACCAAGCATACTGACTTATTTCACTTAGTCAACCAAACAAGTATCACATCTTAGCAGACTTAATCTGTCATAATTAAAATTAATATGTGAATTTTCCTGTGAAATAACTTTTGTTGAAAGATGCCGATTGAAGCCAAAATTTTTATGAAGTTACTCAGTTCTAGAATGAGATAACTGATGACAACTAATACGACTAGAATGGATCAGGCTTGTAGCAGCTCTAGGGACCACAGCAGCTCAGCATATAGCTATGAAACTGCATGGACTGTAGCAGCTCCTACATTTAGTCATTTGTTCTATCTGCATTTTCTACAAATTAAAACTCATAATCGGATCTGCTCCACTTTCTTGACTGATTGCTTCATACACACAATATAAAAAGCTTCATTAACTAGTGGCAAGGCCACTCCTTCAGTCTGTGTGAGACTCAGCTTCAAGTTCTACCTCTAAATTAGACAGAGATGGGAATTAAACTTGGCCATAACACAGTTTATATGAATGGTTTGGCTACTCAGCGGTTTCGCTTCTCGTGGAGGTGTGAGAAATTTCAGAAACACCAGTTTCAGCTATACAGAATAAAACCAAATTCCCTTAAGCCACATTTAAACATGACACGGCCTGACTTTCACCAAGCAACTTAAAATTGTAGGCTCTGAAGCTCCAAAACCTCTACTGCATTTTCTTTTATGCAAAACAAGGATGAGATGTGCTTCCAGTCCTTACTGGCCCTTTTTCCAAAAAGTAGGTGATGAGAGGCAGGCCTAGAAGGAAGGAAAGATTTGGGCAAATTATTTCATATTACTCTTATTTCTAAATTGTTATAAGTGAAAATTGTTTCCAACTGGCCCTCAAGTTAATAAGAAACTTCTGTATCTTTATATTTTTTTCCTTGTACTGTAACTTAATAAGAGAAACATTTTGGAGAAAAAAAAAATTCTTTATAAAGCCTTTCCTCATATGTCTTATCAAAGCTATGCAAAATATTATGGTTGCTAATGATATTTGATATGAGCAATGCATATCAGAAAACAACTGTGTCAAAGCAAGTGATGTGTCCTTTTTTGGTATAACAATAATATTTTTTGAAAGATTTTTCAAGTTTCTGCATTTTCTACCCTATAAATATAACAACAAGATTATTATATAACAAGCCAGTTATGTTTCTTGTTTTCACTGCATTTTTTCCTTACAAATGGTGCAATTAAAATGTCATTTATCAAAAAACCTCATTAGCAGGGTGTTTTAAAGCAGTTCACACTTGGCGCTCCTCTTGAAAATGCATTAGAGGCATACAGACAGAGCTATTGGTTCTCATGAGCTGGAGAAAAGGAAAACACATAGTATAGCCCCAGGATTATATCCACAAAAGATGTAAGTGGAAACAGTTGGAAGTATACATCAAGGTCAAAACCCTTCAAATCACCTTTCAGTTATTGCCCAGTTCCCAAGGCACTAAAATACAGATGCTGCTGAGTTTTTGCAAATAAGACTCCTGAAGCTCAGCCTCTGGATATGACCAGGAGAGATGTATCTCACCTTCTGCTAGAGACCTGTCTCATGTCTAAGCCTAGTCAGAATTTAGAGATGGGACATTTGTCTTCTCCGTTGTGCATCCTACGGGCAGTCTCACTGCACTCCAATAGATCCAATGGCAGAAAGTACACCTAGTAACTTCAGTATTGCTTGGGATGCAAGAGATTAAAGGTCTGCTCCTTGCTCTGTTACATGCCAATCACTATCTCCCAGAGAGATCACCAAACAAGCAATTCTCAAGTCTATTGTAGGCAAGCATCACATGAGAAAACTGCTGTTGCTCTATGCTCCGTTCACTATCGTCCCAGAGTGGCTGTCTCTGCTTCTTTATTTTCCTGCACCCTGCCCAGGGTTGCTTCCTCACTGCTCTTTAGATTTAACTATTAAAATTCACATTTTTGTCTTCTGCACTTTCAGAACACCCATTTCTGAAGGAACTCATTTGCTTGGATTGTGTCTACCGTCTTGGGTGAAAATCGTGGTTACTATGTGTTCAGGAAATAGGTTTCTCATTATCCTCCATTTAAGCTGCTCCACTTTACATAGTTGAATTAAACATTCATGAGACAAGAGAATGGAAGAAAGAGTGAGATCCTGAAGGTATTTACCTAGGAAGGAGAAGAACTGGACTCCAAGGTCAGATCCATTTTTTTTTCTTAATTTTTCTCTTGTTCAATGAATATTTCCCTGCAAAGCTGAACAGCTCCCTCAGATGCGTTTGAGAAAACCACAGCCAAGAGTACTTCCTAGCAAAGTTGAGAAACCATTCAGTCAAGGTGTGCCATGTCACTTCTTATGTACGAAATGGGCAGTTGTTTCTATACCCCTACCCCTCTTCCCTTCTGTGACTATGACTACATCTGCCACAAGGTCCAAACTCACATAACAGCAAATGAGACCATACATAGGGAACAGACAACAAGTCAGGAGAATTTGTATCTCATCTTGGTTTCCAAGATATCCTGATTACAAGTTACCCTGGTTTTTGATGATACTGTCAAATAAAATCCCCAAATATTTTTATTTTCTAGAATTAGAATGTATGGACTGATCAAAAATATTCATATGAAAAACAAGACAAAGAGATAAAACAGAAGAGAAAAGAAGGTATGAATTGTTATAAAGCTGTTTGCATTAGTGATTTTGACTACTGCCAGTGAAGCCGGTCAGGAAGCTTTTGCATCCCAGTCGGTGACTGTAGTGTCATGCCTAAGCCATTCACACTCGTCCTAACTTCTGTTGCAAAGTGAATTATTCCAAAATTGTATCAGACATGGGAACATAACTAAGGCACCACCACAAAGAATAATTTGCTTTCCGATGGAAACAAAAGGGTAATTGTGTCTACTGGGAATCCAGTATGATGAATGCCTAATAATATATTATTTAACAATCCCCATGTGTGCTTTTAAGCAGAAGAATGGTACATAGATTGCTTCGTAAGCAGTGTGCTTTTATTGCTTCCCTGATGTTACAAGAAGCTGTTCTATAAAATTTATGCTAAACATCACTTTTTTAGTTCCTATTGCACCCTAGAGAAGTTAAAGTTTAATCACTAATACACAAGGGAATTTTTAGAATGAAATTAAATCTTGTTTTTAAGGAAAGATGAGATCAAAAGATATTCACTAGAGGCATCTATGGTATAATTAGCAATAAAACAATGATGCTTCTGCCATGTTAGCTTAATTAATGATATGCTCCTGTAAAATTATTTACAAAAAAAAGTATTAATAATAAATTAATAGGCTGCGAAGGGCTTCAATGTGATATTATAAAATGGAAAAATTGCTGGAATATGAGTCACTGTTCAACAGAAAACATGTTCTCTTACAAAGGGATTTATGAGAATGCCAAAACTCATAAATGGAAGACATCAGAACCAAGCCTTAATGTATGACGAATAACAACACATCCCTGATTCCCCCTGTTACATTAAAAACCTTGTTTTCCAAAATCCAATCTTTTTCACATGTTCATATTTCCCCTTATAAAATTATAATATCCTTTTCATTGCTAGATTTTGTTGTTATTGTTGTTGTTGTTGAGCTTTTGCTGGCTTACAGCACATGAGATTTTGAATCAAATCAGAAATGGTTGCATTTTTTGGTTGACTAATTCCAGCTGGCCTAACCGGTATCTGCTTATCAAGTTAATTTAAT
Source organism: Chionis minor (assembly GCA_013398295.1). Taxonomy (NCBI): domain Eukaryota; kingdom Metazoa; phylum Chordata; class Aves; order Charadriiformes; family Chionidae; genus Chionis; species Chionis minor. The sequence goes on along the minus strand of VZSF01007530.1, from coordinate 83,716 downwards.
TAACTGCACCTAATTTATGTTAAAGGCAATTGGGATTATAACAGCCAAAAAAATTTAGATATTCAAAAAACTATCTTGAAGTTAAAATTATTATAAAATTGCCTTCTTGTTCAGCATTACTATTCACTAGAGTGCTTAGCTGGAACCTGATGAGTCCAGAAAGCATCTTTTGAGACTAATTCTCATTTATTCCATGTTGATCGAGAAACATCCTTTAAGCAGTCAAATCACAGCTCTAAAATGAAATATCAACAATCACAGATTTGTAATTGGACATATACAGTCTATTGTGTACATAAATCGTTCCAGATAGTAAGTGTTACTCTGTACTTAGAGAACTGCTTCCCTTTTCATCTTAAAATTAATGTTTGCAGAGTATTTCAAAATCAGCTCTCAAGGGCAGGGGGGGCAGGGGTGGGGGAATAAAAGACCTGTAATGTTATTGCACAAAATGGATTCAATTAGTTAGAAGCACTGATATTTACACACATTTTTTCCAACCCAACTTCTTATTGATGGAATGCATGGGAAAAGAAAGCAGTGTGGCTCTCTAATTATTCCTCACCTTCATGTAAGTCTTCATCCCCAGCCAAAGATAAAATCAGCTATGCCTGCTTGTTGCTATCAGCTATTACTTCTTCCTTCTACATATTTTTTTCTAGATTAAATATTCTTTCAAAAATTCACTGCAGATCATTTTTTTAGACTTCATCATACAGCACCAGATAGCACAGACCTAATTCGCGCATTTCACAGAAAATACTTTGATTTATTTATTAATATATGGCTTTTGTCCTTTCTGTAACAATATGAGACATTTACCTCATTTTCAACATGTGATTTATTATAACTGTACATTCTGCTCTGAAATATTTGTGTATCCTCCCTCAAGCTGTATTTGTATAGACAAATATTTCTCTGTAAAGACAGGTTTTTGCATTTATCTTACTGAATTGAGGCATGTTTTTGTCTGAATATTTATTTCAGTTAAGCTGATCTTGAATTCTAAATTTGCCTCAAAAACATGTGCAGCCATTCATCCAAGTCACTAACAGAAATGTTGAACGCCCATAGGTGCAAGAGAGATTCCCATAGAAACCTACTTTATTTAGCTGCTAGTCTGATGGTGAAACATGAACAACTGTTCCTCTGGATGTATGTTTCCAAGCAGCTGTGCAACTGCTTCATCCAGTCATCATTTCCTTAGCTTCTTCATGAGAGTGCCTTTTAAGTAGTACTGGACAAGACAGATAATATCTGCCTATTTCACCCCTTCCAAAAAAGTTTGCTACCTAGTCAAAGTAGAGGAATGATTTATTTTTTTTCCAAAAAGTAACATGTTTGCAGAAGTCCATCTTGATTGTTGCTTATCTCCTTGCTGTGTCCTATTTGCTCAGAAAATATTTGTGTTTTTTTGTTTTCACAAGTTTGTTCGGTTTGGAACCAAAATTAAATGGACTAGCCTAGAGATCACTAGTTCTTTGCTTTTATTAGACACATTTGGATTACTCTGTTAGGTCTTCAAAGTATTTTTAATTCATCTAGCTATTCTATAACCCATTCTTCCCTTACTGAAGCAATGTAAACACTTTCTGCTGCACCTGTACCAATTGGCTGACTACAGTTGACTTTTTAAGTGAAAAAAAGAGAACACAAAGCACATGGTCAAATCAAGATAATAGATCTCTGTCTTGCCTCAGGAACAGTTTCTTCTCTGAGTCAATGTCAACCCTTATTTCCCTTGTTTGTTTTGCACTTTGGACATCTTACTGTGTCCCTTTATGTCTGTGCAACCAGATTAGAGTCATCTTTAGCAATATCAGTTAGAATATACTTTCTGTGCGCTTCCTTCTTGTTTTCAGGGTGACCAAAACCTGATCCAATCACAAGGGTCTTTCAACCAGTGTGTGACAACTGATGCAATCCTGTACCACATAAATGCAAGTTGTGTGGTTTGTAACAAGATTGTGGCTGGACAACAGAGTGAGAGGCTCCTTGATCTGGCTGTCATGGTTTTGGTACCACCTCTTCTAGAAAGGAAGAGGGAAGAGGGGTTTCTTCTTCCCCTGAGAGTACCTGAGCATATCCAAATGCAGAGAAGCACTTGGACAGCAGCATAGGGCAAGCAGCCAAGGACAGAGAGCAGAATGGGAGCATGAAGCGTTGAGATAAACAGGAGTTTTACTCCTGAAAGAAGCAAGGGGTCTTTCTGAAGCAACAAGAAGGTCCAAAGTTAAAATTCAGAAGACAAAAGAAAGCAGGAGACCCAGAAGGAACTGTGTAGAGTTTGTGGAAACCCAAGAAGCTACTGCAAGTTGCTGGAATGGACTGCAAGGCTGAAGAAAAACGTGTGTCCTTGCAAGGCCACAAGTGGCAGGTACTGGTTTGTTTCAGACTTTTAATTTCAGTCTCCTTTGCTCAGGAGATTTGAGGTTTTCCGTCATAAATTGCTGCCTTGTGGAGGTTTCATATTTTGTGTTATAGTAAAATGAAATGTAAGACACTAGATCGGTTTTTGGTGGCTTTTTTTGGTCCTTCTGTAAAGAAAAGGGCTAGGCAATTCTATCTCGGCGTTTTGGCAAATTTAGGATTTTCTCATACCATATGTGGGGACCAAGTCCAAAAAAAAAAAAAAAAAGCATGAGGATTCATCATGTGAATTCTTGCAGACTCCTAGAGCTGATTAAAGCCACAAGACAGTAAATTTTCCTAAACAAGCATTAAAGAGGGAAGGAAAGGGAGAAATCATCAAAGGCTTGAGATGTTTTGGTACTCTATTTGCACTAAAAGGAAAATAGAAAACCTCCATGTACAACTTAGGAGTCACACAGCCACAAAAGAAATATTGGAGTCAAAGTGCTGCTGAGTCAGTCCCTTAGTTCCCACAGATGAACTACAATCATGTCTCTAAACCAATGAACTGACAAGCAAATAATCTCTCGAGCTATGAAACAAAGAACTGCAGGGGCAAGACTGGCTATCAAGAAAGTTCGTCCATTTATTGTCTGTGACTCTGCATTAGGTGGTGTTTCTCTGGAACAAAGAGGGCAAGGCTAGATTAGGCAACATTATAAAATCTTTTGGCTTGTGTCCATTAATGATGACATACATTAGAATAAATGCTATAAGAAATTATCCAAGTATAAAGGTCAACTTGAAACAACATTTTTTTGGAGCTCCTCCTACTCTCTCCACCAGATGAAATGTAAAAAAGCAGAAAGGGCTGGAGATGAGCCAGCAGTATCATCACTGGTGAGAAAGAAGTTTCCTGTTAGGTGGAACACTCAGACATATTTCTATGGGATGGTTTGGTTTACTACATAAACAGCTTTGCCTGCATTTCATGAACTCCAAGGACCAATGTTTGGGGATGGGGTGGTAGGTGAGTTCTTGCCAGCCGATACACCTGTGTCAGGTTTAGACTTAGAAAATTCTACATATTACAGTAATCTTTTCTGTTGCCTGGAAAAACTGACTCAAATAATTCTTGGATCTTTTGTAAAAAAATCAGCCAAAGTATCACACTTATTTTTCCAACTATAAGCTTAAGATTAATTAGGCCTGCTCCAAGTGACCCACTCACCTGTTAGTCTCAATCATTTCTGTTCCCTCTTGGAAACGTAGCTTCCTGAAAACTTGTGAATCTCATTTTGAAGATTTTTTTGTTTTGTTTTCATTGATGTTTTCAGGTCTTTTGGCAGTCAGGAAAGTCTCTTTCTTTTGAGAGTACCCCTTCCCCAGCCAGTTCCACCTAGACATCAAAGCCTCAGGGTTCCACAGCATTCACTGTGAGCTTTAGCTCTGTAAGGACTCTGCTGTTACACCTCCTATCTCAGTCCCAGCAGTTATCTCCTCTGGTCTTCACTTCCTTCTCCCACTGCCATTTTTTCATATGTATGCTGGACTTCTAGGTTTGTTACGATTGAATTTCAGAAAGCAGGTAGACCCCATGTAACAGAAGTGATTATTCTGCCAAGTCTTTCTGTGTGACAGGCAGGCTTTAAATTATTCTTGCTGCTCGTCTCTGGAAGACCCTGTTACATGCTCCACACTGTTACGAACTTGTGATGGTTAAAGACCAGTTCTTGAACTGCAGCTTGTGCTGTAAGAAAAAAGCAATCATGAATTGTTTACCTTAGATGCAGCAAAACAGAAGCATCTCAACAAGTAATGCCTACACTTAGTTCTTCGAAAAGGTTAATTTCCCAAAGTTAGGAGAATTTGCAGATTAAATTGTCTTGAAGGAAAATTAAACAAGTTGTGGATTCTTCAGAGGTAGTTTGGTAGTAGACAAACCCAGAATTCATGTGATAATCACTAATGAAACAGGATATACCAGAGCAGATTTGGGATTATAATAATTATGTTCTGCCATCTAATTCCTGAAAGTCTGTCAGTACATTTTCATGGCAAATATGCACTCCACCATAGCTTAACTAAAGTGTATTTTGCATCTATATATATCCTTATTGAGGTGCTGAGACACTCTTTCTAGGTTTAGTCTGTACTTTTTAAAGAGCTGTTAAAACATGTCTTTTAGGAAAGATGCAGGCACTAAAATGACCAAAGTACTGAATAAAAACATAATGGAAAGGGTAATAAAAATCTCAGTCTGTCCAGCTTTTCAAAAGAAGATTAAGAGATTACTGTGTACAAACACTTTTAGAGAGGAAACGAAACAACTAGTAAAGTGTTTTTTATTTTAATGAAGAATACATAACAAAAGACAGTGCTTGAAAGCTCAAGTCATAAATCCAAATGAGAAAAAAGACACGTTTTCAGTAGTTTCAGCAAAATATATCCAAGTGGTGTCTTCAAGTCAACATTGCATGGCTTTCTGAAAAATCAGGTTTACTGTATAGTGTTACGGCTTAAAGAAATACAAATTACTGCATCAAAAGATGGATAACTAAGTAAAATGTAGCCACATATGACATTCAAGTTTATGAATGTTTTCCTCTTAGCCTTTAATTCAGTGAACTACAAGGGAGTTATTTGCTGAAAGCTATATAGAATCATAGAACCGTAGAATGGTTAGAGTTGAAAGCGACTTTAAAGATCACCTCGTTCCAAACCTGCTTCTGCCACGGGGGACACCTCTTCCTAGACCAGATATATAAGGTTATATATGTGCTATTGCTCTTTTGAAGAAGCTGCTATTTTAATGAATATAATGAACAGGGCCTTGTTCCTCTCCAGTAGAAAGCTACTTTGATTATTTGTCAGGGGTATTACTGTCGGTTTGTGTCATTGATTACAAGATTATTAATTGGTTTTTTTTCCTTGTGTTCACCAAACAGCAAAAATCACTAATCGTGCTATTTGTTTTTACAGTTATTTTATATGATTCTAGCAGTAATAAATTATTAACTTATTGGTATCATGCAGGTATTTGTAGTTGCTCAAACGATAAACTAACTTTTCAGGTTCTGCCATTAACATATTTTCCCCTGTACCTTATTTTTATTTTTTATCATCTGAAAAGAGTCATATTTTAACTTTCTCATAGCTTCTTTTAAAGGAAAAGATGAACCTCTCCAGATCACTGGCCTAGATGCAACTTCCTATTGTGCTGCAAAATGTAACATTAAACACATAAATATTTGTAGGCATCAAAATACACAGGATATTCAGTTTCTCTTTTATGTTGTGAAGCCTACACATGCACACACAGATATATACACAAATACAAATAGAATTCATTTTTCAACACTCTATACTTAAATTCACCGCTCATCCAGAGAACATGCTGTTACATGGTTTGAATAAACATTGTGCATATCCAAAAATATTTCTAACACAGACTGAAGAAATCCTTCCTGCAAAACAAGAAATCGTAAGCAACTTCAGATAAAGATATGTCTATATCTTTAGTGTTTAAAACCTATTCATGTAGTCCTATATCCTTGTAGGTGTATTTTATCCACTTTTTCCAATATTCTTATAGGCATGCCAGAGTCAAAGGAAATCTTAGTAAACTTTTGCAATCTAAATACACCAAATTGCAACTGTTCTTATCTCCCAAATTAGAAATTATAGAGAAAGAGAGAAACTAAACAAAATACTAGCCAGTACAAACAAACAAATGAAGACTGCTATCAGAACAACATTTTTCCAGTTTTAAACTTCCTCCCACACCAGTCATAATGCCAGAAGACGTTTTTCAAAGAATTTTAAACAGCGTTGAAAATAACTCAAAGATTAAGATGGTTTTGACATATAGAATCTGAGAATCCCAGAATGGTTGAGGTTGGAAAGGACCTCTGGAGATCATCTAGTCCAATCCCCCTGTTTAATCACGGTCAGCTAGAAGAGGTTTCCCAGGACTCTGTCCAATCCAGTTTTGAGTATCTCCATAATGTCTCTGCGACACCTGGTCCAGTGTTTGACCACCTGCAATGTAAAAAAAAAAAATTTCCTGTCTTCAGATGGAATTTCATGTATTTTAATCTGTGCCCATTGTCTCTGGTCCTGTCAGCGGCTCCCTCTTCTTTATTCTCTCTCATATTTGTACACATGGATAAGATCACCCTGAGCCTTATCTTCCGCAGGCTGAGCACTCCCAGCAATCTCAGCCTCTCCTCACATGTCAGATGTTCCAATCCCTTAGTCATGTTCCTGGCCCTGCATCAGACTCACTCTAGTAAGTCCATATCTTTCGTGCACTGGGAACCCAACACTGGACCCACATCTCCAGATGTGGCCTTATCAGTGCTGAGTAGAAGGAAAGGATCACCTCCCTTGACATGCTGGCAACACCTCAATGCAGCCCAGGAAGCTTTTGAAATTCTTTCCTGCAAGGGCGCATTGATGACTCCTGGTTTGCTTGTTTGCCCACAGGGAAACCAAATTCTTTCTCTGTAGAGCTGTGTTCTAGCTCATCAGCCCCAGTTTTTACTGGTGCCTGCGGTTGTTCCTCACAAAATGCAGGACTTTACGCTTGCCCTTGTTGAACTTCATGGGGTTCCTGTTGGCCCATTTCTCCAGCCTTTCCAGCTCCCTCTGGATGGCAGCATGACCCACTGGTGTGAGTAGTAGTGCAGTAGCCACTGCTCACAGTTTTGTGCCATCTGCAAATCTGCTGAGGGTATACCCTATTCTATCACCCAGGCCACGAATGAAGGTATTAAACACAATTTGTCCCAGTATTGATTCCTGGGGCAGGAATCACTAGTCACCACTAGTGACTGTCTTCCAAACGGACTTTGTGCTGCTGCTAACAATCCCTCAATCCCAGCAGTTTAATCAGTTTTCAGCCTACATCACTTGAAACTTGACTCATTTGCCTAGCCTCTATTTTACCAGGTTCTCTATAAGGATGTTAATGGAGCTAGTGTCAAAAGCCTTGCTAAAGTTGAGATAAACAACATACACCACCCTCTCCTCATCCACCAAGCCAGCCGTCTCATCACAGAAGTCTATCAGATTGGTCAGGCACGATTTCCCATTCATAATTGTGTGATGGCTAGTACCCATTACCCTTTCTGTCCTTCACATTTGGAAATGGTTTGCTGGAGGATTTGTCTTCATTACCTTCCTAGTTAGGTACTGAGGTGAGGCTGACCAGCCTTGTGACTCCCTGAACAGTCCTTCTTGCCCTTTCTAAAGACAGAAGTGATATAAAATGATCAAGAACAACATCACAGTGACATCAGCCAGCTCCCTAACCACTTATGGGTACATTCCACCATGTGCCACAGGCTTGTCTGTGTCCAGTTTGCTACATGTTCCCTAATCTGAACCTCCACTGTGAAGGGTATGGCTTCCTTGCACCAGATTTTCCTATTAGTCTCAGGGGCCTGGGACTGCTGAAAACAAGTCTAACCAGTGAAGACCGAGGCAAATACAACATTGTGTACATCCACTTTTTCCATGTCTTTTGCCACCAGATCTCCTGCCTTCATGTAACAGTGGGCGCACATTCTCCCTACTTTTAACTTTTTTTGTCTTGCCTTAAGTACATATAACTCCTATACTCTTCTTAATGTAGACACTAAAGCTATAATTTGTTTAGAACAACTTAGAACAATGAAACTTGACTCATTATACCAAGATCTAGTATCCAACCAGTCTCAAAACCTTAGAATTTTCTTAAATTGCGCTATTCTTATCTTGAATTTTACAAAATCGCACCCTCATTCTGCTCAATTTAGCCAAAAAGTTGAAATGACAGTCTATATGTAACAAACATTGACTAACCACTGATTAAGTGATTTTTAAACCAATCTAGCTATTGTTTTCAGTGGAAAATCAACATTAGGGAAAATTTAAGTATCAGGGGAAAAGTACTTAAATTTGGCCACTGTGGCAGCTAATACTGCTAAATGAAGCTCAGGGTTAAACTACGCTCTTCCATGAGTTCCCCTTTTTTGCCCTTAAGGGTGTGTGTAAAAATGTGCAAGAAAGTATTCAATTTCATAATAGTATACAAGAAAAGACGTGGTAACTGAAATTTGCACATGTATTTCAACCAAATTATTATCCTTGACAAAATTTAACATTTACTAGTAATTATTTTTCATATTCATTTTTCATAGTACTTTGTAGGGTTAAATTTCTGTCAGCATTCAAACTCTGATGAAATGGAGATTATATAACAAAGAAATACATTTTTTTTAATTACTCTGTCAAATGAGTCTCATTAACACAGTCTTATCATAGTAATTGCTTAAGAACTAGGCATTAGAATATCTAACATCTTTAAAAGAGTTCACTGTATTCAAGTTGATGTTGCATAAGTGCCTCTGAATATCATTTTTATTTCCATATTTCTGACAAAGTAGAAATGGTAGAAGTAGAACACAGTATAGAAAAAAAGATCAACAAGAAAATAGTGGAAACAAAAAATTAGCAAATGGGATTTCTAGCATTTAATTATCTTTCTCTGCAGCAGGTCCTAATAGCAGATGTAAATCATGTGATTGTTAGATTTTTTCCTTTTGAAAAGACTTAAAAAATGATAATTATGTGGACCAGACTGATGGATATCTCTTGCAATGTCCCTGTGGTGATATTGACATGGAATGCCTTGATGATGTACTTGTTTTATGCATACACTTTTTGCAGTAGATCCACATAAGTTATGCCAGAAACACTTCCCTCTCAGAAAATGAAAGAAGCAAATAGGCAATAAATGGAAAATATATTAAAGCTATTTTACAACCTGCAACTCTATTGATGCCAGGAGAGGCTACAAGTATTTAGAAGGATGTAAACCAAGTGTGGGGGAAATCCAGACACCTGTTGATCAGATTAAAGAGTGGATTTTCTAGCATCAAGAACAAGTAATACAAATTCTCTTGTGAACAAAACGAGTTAGTTCCAAAATAGAAAACAACTGATTTGGTTAAATGTGACATTTATTACTTAAGGCAATCATCAGTACTGGTTTCTGTCATCAAGACGTAGCATATGTCAATACAAACCACTCTTCATATGAGCTGATGTATATAACGATTTTTTAATAGTAATGCCCATGATGACTGGTTTTATGCCATTAGCCACTCCTGTTCTGCAGTAAAAATTATGGGGTGACGCTGAGTTTTCTTTTAATCCTTTTCCAAAGTAGAGTCAGAAGTAATTTACAGGATGCATCTCAATTCATTGAACTGTGGAAAGTAACTGTTCTTTCTTCTTCAGTGACTGTGGGAAGGTGTCTCTTCAGAAGCAGCAATCAAATGGAATCTGAAGTTTCTTTTTCCCGTCCTCAGCATTTGAAATACCTGCCTACTGTTTGAGTAAATTCAATGTATTACTTCAAGTCACACACAGCATGTCTCTAGAGGAAAGGCAAAATATTGCTTCAACCTGTAAGATCCTGCTACTGGCTAGGAAATTACCTAGTGAGATACAGGCTATTGAGAATTTTGGCACTTTTAGTGGGTGGGTGATTTGACTTTTACTATATCTGAGAGATGTCATGGTCTTAACATTCATACTGAAAAAATATGGTTCAGAAAATGGTTTGACAAGGGTGCCCCACATGACATCCTATTTTCTTAGGAAGTCTTCCTCATAGAACAAAATAAAACTCCAAAAACATTGACTACTCCCACCAACAACATGAAGCCTTCTTGGGAAGCCAGGAAGGCTAACTGACTGAGTTATGAAAAAAGTGAAATTAGTGACTAATGTGAGGAGATGCCTCTCTAATATTTGATGACAAAATAAAATATTTGATTCACAAAATAAAATGTTTCATATCTAAAGTATATTGCGTATCTCAATGGGGATTGGGAAACTAAGAATACTGCTACAAAGATCCTGTTGTTAAAGCCACTGGGATGTAAGCTTGTAGGTAGAAGTGGAAGTTGCTACTTAAGAAGTCTCATATTTTGTATGAAATACTGTTTTCAGGACAGCCTGACTAAAGAAAGTTCAGTATTGTTTAGAAAAGTAAGGTATGAAAGTGCTTTTTATCTTTCCCACATTTTTATATCTACCAAGACAGAGAGGCAGAGAGATTCTTGTATATGATGTAAGAAATTGCATTTAAATTAATTATCTTTGAAATATTTAAAAAATCTACTAAATTTCTTTTCCTTTCATATGCCTTTGTAGGTTTGATCCTGTGATCAGGTGGGTTACTTAAGAGAAGGTCTAGAAGAAGCATGACTAAGCTAACTGTCCTAGAGAGACCCTTTTTTTTAAAAGGATTATTAGGCAGAGTATTTCTGGAGAAAATGTTAGTAGCAACTTAGCAAATGACTCTGAGGAATTCAGGGACATACACCCAGAGGACACACTTGGGTGAAGAATATAATTTTTAATCATCTCAATGGCTTGTTCTTTGCCCATGACAAACAGAGTCTTACCTTGCTCAAAAGGAAAGAAACAAAATGTGAATTCAAAGATAATTTCCTTAGTCTCTCTTTCTATTCTTTTCACACCTCTGTTTTTATCTTTCTATCTGCTCCCTCTCCTTTTTCTCATATATGTTAGCTATTTATATAACAATATAAAAGCTTACTTCAAGACCATGATTGCCTATAACCTTCCTCTTATCTTGTCTCCTTTAATCTTAGAAGATCGATTATTATCTTTATTCAGAACAGTAAGGCCACCTTGGGATGTCTGTAAATACACTCAAAGCTACCTTCTTGTTCCCCTTTAAATTCTTTAAAACTCTCCTTTGCATTGATGCCTGTGTCACCACTCATTTGGCAGTGTTGATCTCATCTCACATCTCTACTCCTGTGTTTATAAGCACTGCCTTCAGAAGTTGCCAATATTTTTTTCTATATTTATACACTATTTAAACAGTCAGTACTGATCTGTCACTAGGGTTCCTCAGCTGTATGCTATGAAATTAATCAGTAATAACTTTGTTAGCATAGTTCCAGAAGTTTGGAGAAGGATCAGCATTTGACAGGATTTGAGGATTTGAGCAGCTCGATGGTGCATGGCTGACAGAAGTTCACCTAAACTCAATGTGTTATAAGATCCAGATGAGGGAACAGCAAATATGGCTGAAGAGGTTGGTAACACTCAGAAATTGCTACAAGAGAACTATTTCCTTCTAGCTTATTATTTCTGTTGTTTATGAGTGCTATTATCTAAGACAGTAAGGGGCAGAACCTGCCAACATTTATACCTGCCAACATTTATAACATATATGCAAGTAGGTACAAGCAGTCCCAGCAACATCAAATATATGAATTACTTATAGTTAAAATACATCAAAAAAGGAAAATAATTATGTTCATGCAACCAAAATGCCCCTTTCACATACACTTAGAATTGTTTTATTTCTTAATTATTAGAAAACAAAAGTAAATAGAAAGACAGCAACTTATTTACAGGTTAATTTATGGTCTAATGGTTGCCGGGAATGTCACGTCATGCTTCAGATGGGTTTTTTCTTAAGTGAGGACTCAGAAGCTAAACACAGAAAAGTATATTTAACACAGAGTATTCAGCTGTGGCTGCATATCTGAACCACAGCAGTTACCATTTCAGGCAGTGAAATTTTATCGACCATACTCTTATAAAGCTTTTTTCTATACCTCGCTTGCTTGTGATGACAATCAACTTATTCTTTCAAAGACAAAGTCTTGATATACTGATGAACAACATGTGATTTTAATAAAACACTGTGGGGTTTTTTTCTCATCACAGCTAATTAGGTTGGGCAGAACCTCACGCCGATGTGTCCAAGCAGTTTTGAACTGCATCCCACCACTGTGGAACATCTGTTTGCACTTGACCACGTCAGGTTGCCAGAAGGGCGATCAAGCTAACCGTGGAACCAGGAACCAGTGTCATACCCTTTAAGATGCTGTAAGCAGCTGGTTTTTTCTAATTGCTAAAAAATGTAGAATACACATGCTAGAAATAACCCAAGCTTACATCTTTTTTGGGGGGGGGATTCATATGTGTTTGAAAAGCTAAAGCTGAACTAAGATTAATATCGCCTTCAGTTAACTTCTCCTATGGCTCAGCACTACGCAATTTTATATAGCTTTCCAGTGTCATTTGTCTGTGACCAGGTTAACCTGAAACATGTTTTTTTCTAATTAATTCTCTTTCTGTTGAAAAGAACCTTCCTGTAAGCTTGATAACACTAGCACAGATTATTATTGGAGATACTTCATTAGCATATTGCTTATTTACCATTTAGCTATGTATCATTGCTTCTGAAAATGACAATGTTTGATTTCATTAATCAAGTTATTTATTTATCATTAACTTCAACAATTCAAATTAATCTATCTGTGCTTCTGTACACAAGATTTCTACATGACCAGCTGGTGAAATGGGTATGTTCAAACCTAGGAACAATCATTTAAACCAAGCCTACCAATACAAAAATTATTTTTGATGTATTGTAAAGGATTTCTGGCTGGGATATCACAGCTGACAACTAACCACAACTAATCAATTAGGGACATCTGCTTAAGAAGAGAAAATAATACAGTTTTGTTGATATTGTTGATATAATTTACTTACCACAAGAAGTGAAGGAGTGATGAGAAGATTCCTTAAACACCATAAGGCATTCCAAATTCATTTAACAAAAATTGTTATACATCCTTCAAAAAGAACAGAAGAGGAAGAGCAGGCCTTTAAGTATGTACTGATATCTACCCTGAATGCTTAGCAGTCATGCTTGTCTCCCATGTTCAAGGCACACTAAATAAGAAACCATTATGGGAAATACACAAACACTGTTTTGACCTGTTTGTGCTGCACCATCACTTCTTGTAGTGAGATGTCTCTGATGATTCAGTAGCCTAAGGGTGTGAAATCCATGCCTTTGGAAGTATTGCATTAGCTTGATTCGGCAAGGAGGAGTTTACAAAACAAGTAAACCTTTGCTCCCTTTCAGATCGAGATTCTATGTCCTCTGAGATGTTAGATACTGGTTTTAATCTAATATCCTCCAAAAATTATTCTTCTGTGCTCCTGAAATCTGTTGCATAAATAGTTTTGCAATAACTTCTCTTTCTTTCAATAGACTAGGGGTCTTGTAAATCTTATTTCATATCTAATTCTTAAGAATAATATCATAACACTATAAACTGTAAGTTTCCTTTTAATGTATTCTCACCTTTACAGGGAAGTTTTGTCTTTTTAAATGTTGCCTTGCATATAAATACAGGTCTACTTTACCTAATAGGTCCGTTTAATAGAACCCTGCATTGATTTTTTCTTTCTTTTTACAATAAAATATTTTGGACTACTTTTTTGCATTTATAGATTTTGAGCACTCTGTACAAAGGATAATATGAACTTTTAGATTCAGAATCTACTGAATAGCTCACTAGGATAATTAACAGTTGATAGATACCTGATATTTTACAAAAAAAAGGTGCAATATTATTTCTTACCTTCTGAGAAATACAGCCCTGCTTTGGGCAGACTCCTATTTTCATGTCATAAAGATCTAGGCCTTTACTGGGAGCATGGGATTTGTTATTCAGAGTTTTCTGTGACCACTCTGGTTAATCTCATTCTCTAAACACAACAGCTTCCCTATATAAACATTAAAATGTGCATTTAATTTATGACTACTTGCAGACTTGGATTTTATTGGATTCATGGAAGAGAAGAATAAAGCCTGTTGTCATTCATGTGGATCAAAGCATTTCTTTGTTAGTAGGATGTGCACAAAGAACACTGCTAGTGACAAAATTTTATCTTCAGAGCAATTCCTGTAATGATTTAAAGTAGTAGTAGTATTCAGAGGTGAGGAAGAAGGACATTGCAGAAATAAAACCCAATAAGGTGGTTCAACTTTTTAAGGATAGACTACAATGAAGTCAAAGAGATTCTGTTTTCTTTTATAGCATTTTCATGCTGACAGCTGTACTTGTTTTCTTGCTTCCTGAACATGCAGACCATGTTGCCAAAAGATCCACGATATGCAAAATAAATTAAAAGTGAGATATTTCTGTATTAGATTTTTCTCAAGACACATGTGTGAGTAAAATAATATAAAATGTACAGCAGGTATTGAGGTTTCACTTATTTCAATGCGATTTGTACCTGAACTTCAGTGAAATTAATTATTTAATTTCCATTTCTACCTTTTTTTTGTATGGATTGCAATTCACTACAAAATAGCTGGTAGACTCTATAAAATTTCACCAACATGCAGCTGTTGTGCAACACGTAAATACAGAGTCTAAAAGTGACAGTGTCCCTTTTGCCTGCAGGACTAAGTTCAGTGGGATTTTCTTTAAAATCTACTGTGTTTTCAAAGTGACAGGGAGAATTTAGGGTTCTACTTTTCAAAGATACTGTTAGTACTACTAATACTAAAGGCACCATTTTCAAAGGAATAACTGAAAATCACAAGAATATAAAGAAAGCTGTTGCAGGTTTTTTCTCCTTATGAAAACCTGACTACAGCACATTCCCCATACACTTATGCAAACCTCACAGATGTCTACATTTTATAATACAAAGATATTTTTAGTCAATCCATCTTCTGTGCCTTACTGTACAAAGTAGCTTGACACAGGCTACCACTTCCATGAAACCTTTAAGAAATTTAACACCTGAATCATCACAAGTGTTAATATTTACATTCACAGTCTCATTTGCCTTCAGGGCTTTGCAGATGCTACTGCTAAAATGTGGATATCCAAAGATGACACACGTTAGCACCTGAAAAATAGTTACACAAAGATAGTATTTTCAAAGTTGTTTATTAGAGGATATGTTTAAGTACTGCAAGACAGAAATATATGAAGGCATATAAACTAATTCTGAAAACACATTGTCACAAGGAGGAAATGGCATAGTCGTACTAATGTGATATTCTCCCTTGGCTGTGGCATGTCATTTCTCAGCCAAACTAATTTCCTTGGATGCAATTCCACAGAGAGGTGTGCAGCTCTCTAACACTGACTGAATGAGATGGCTCTGCACTAGCCAGGATCTCTCTCTGATGTGTCTGCTTTGCTGTGTAGACCGACACATAAGACGAATTTTGGAGGTTTGGTCCACTGTGTGACTTTTCACAGGACAGCACAATCCACAGCTCTTATATGTACTAGCAAGGACTCTAATTATGTAACTCCGAAAATTAAGAACTTGACAGCCTTAAGGTCATAGAGGCTAAGAATGCCAGAGGGTTTTTGTGGCAACATTTCTGGTATCTTTTGCAAATAACCCTGAGTATATTATGAATGCTAAATTTATGTATTTATGAGAAACTAAATAGAACTGTGTAGATGAATTTGAGAGCTCCTATCATGGGATTAAGACATGGCAAGGGATTAATATGGCAAACAGAAAATAAGAGTGAAAGGTTTATTTCCTTTAATTGGTCTAGCTGCATTTGAATAGAGGAGAAATTAGGTGCTTATACAATTCAAAGGCGGATGACAAATGCTAATCCTTACCAAACAGTTGATCTATCATGGATTTGCTTTACATAAGGGCTCTCCTCCCTCTAAAGGGTGCTTACTGAACTACTGAGAGATCTAGGGAGGGTGAAAATTGTCGTAGAACGACTACAAAGGTCAATTTTTATATGAGGCTTGTGGTATGCTTCAAAAATCACTTCAGTTTTCTTTCTTATCTAAAAGTATATGAATGCAAAATCAGATAAGAGAAATCATTTATAACAGCTTTTAAACCCCAAGTTTATGTAGAGATATTGCTTAGACACTTTTCCTCTGAGCAGTGATGTAAAGGACTTAAAAATGTACAAGATATTTAGAAGCCCAAAAGAACTGCAAATACTGAAGTGTGGGTAAAAAAGATCCCACAAGAAAATCTAGGACCAGGGAGAAGTTCATTTGTCCTATCTAACGAAATTGCTAAAAGAGAAAACATGCTTTGGCATGAGATTCTGCCCTGTGGGTGGGGAGGAGAAGTTAAGTTTTAGGAAATACTTTTGGCTAGTAGGTAAGCTGAAAAATACAAGGTTCTGCTTTTGGTGACTCCCAAAATGAAATAAGGAGTTTTGGGGAGCCAAGGAAGGTAAAGAGTGTCCTCTTTTCAGCTCACTTATTCTAATAACCTGGTTATGATGAGATATGACATTGAGGATGTAATTTTCTGTCTTTTCAGCCTGCACTCTTCTTTTAACCCTCGTGGTGGGTTGACCTTGGCTGGCCACCAAGCTGCTCTATCATTCTACCTCCTCAGCAGGACAGGGGAGGGGAAAATAAGATGAAAAAGAACTTGTGGGTCAAGACAAAGGCAGTTTAATAAAGAAAAAGCAAAGGTGATGCACGGAAACAAAAGAAAACAAAAAGATTTTATTGTCTACTTCCCATCAGCAGGTGATGTCCAGCCACTTCCTGGGAAATAGGGCTTCCATACACGTAGCGGTTGCTCCAGAAGACAAATATAGATTTTATTGCTGAGCACATCATACGGTACGGAATATCCTTTTGGTCAGTTTGGGTCAGCTGTTCTGGGTATGTCCCTTCCTCTTGCCCACCCCCAGTCTACTGGCCTTTGGAGGAGGGGCAGTTTGGAGAGACAGCCCTGATGCTGTGCCAGCACTGCTCAGCAGTAGCCAGAACACTGGTGCGTTATCAACACCTTTCTAGCTACAAATACAAAGCACAGAACTAGAAGGGCTGTTACAGGGAAAGTTAACTCCATACCAGCCAGAACCAGTACACCCCTGCATAATTTGAAGGGCATTCAAAATTTGTTTCTGGAAGACTATCTTAGCCATAAATCCTTAAAACCAGGAGACGAAAGAAGTAACATGCCGCTGTCTTCTGTTGGAGGGGGGTGGTCCTAGCTCTGAGAAGTATTTATTTGAGTGTTGCTGGTCCAAATGTAAATGCAAATCTGACATGGTTCAAATTTACTGTATTTTGCAACAGATCTCTGATTAAAGGGCTGTAAAAGCTAATTTCTATACATGAAAACCAACATACATTTCTGCAAACATGTTCAAGTGCACAGAGTGGAAAATGCAGCATAATATCACCTTAAGCAAAATGCCAGTTCATTCTTCCCCAGACTAGGTAAATATTTAATTTCAACTACTATTTCAGCTATTCACTTTTTGTTTCTTTATTGTTTTGAAGCTAAGAGACATCAAAATTTTCTCAGATTAAAAATGGTTCAATAGATCTGCTGATGAATCTGTGCCAACTGCTATTCCCAACTCAACATCCAGCCCTCAGGAGGACTCTATAATCCCCAAAAGAAAAGCATTTCCTCTAGTCCTGACAGCTGAAACCAGGATCTGAAATCATCATCCTGTTGGAGGACTGGGGAAGAATAGTAGATTAATCTCTTCCATAATTCTTAAAAGGGATGGGGATAAAATGCACATATCCTTGCTTACTGGCTATCCCAATAAAATAAATTCTCAAGTTTTTCAAACTGTGAATGTTTATGGGGAGCCTATTAGTATATAAAGCCTGTGTAATTTAATGCACACCATGTCTGAGGTGTTTAACTGCATATTATCCACATAGACAAGCTATTAAACGAGTTCATGTATATCCACAAAAGCTTATGATTCACAAAGGCTTATCATGCCAAAGTTGGACCAGCTACACAGGGAACAGGGTAACTAATGCTAATTTTTCTGATATGATTTTAGGAAATATCCATCTGTCTGAACAAACAAAAAAGGTAGATTTATGATTAAATTCTTAAAAGTTAGGTCAGATTTCAGGCTTCTGAAAGAGTCACATATCCTGCCATAGCAAATAAATGAAAATGTTGATTAACACACACAATGTTTCATTACTCAAGGAAACTACATACTGCAAACCTTCCTGCATTTTTTACCATTGTTGCACAGCCTGGTAAAATGCATGCTGCCACATCCATCAGCCATTATCAAATCACAGCCACCACATGTTCCCTAACCTCTGGCACTGGGCATCGTTCCCTGCACATCTTTCCTTCACAATCTGCCCCATCTGACCCACAAGTTCTGCAAACTCAAGTTTTCTTTGTCTGCTCTGATTTTATCAGCCTTAACTCCTGTTATGACAAATGTGGGCAATTTTCTTCTCATTAGTCATATCTAAGACATGGGTAATGTGGTAGTGTCTCAAAATATTACAATGTGAAAACAATGACTGCTTGGTATTGGTTTTTTCAACATGCAAGTTTCACATGTGAACGGTAAAAAATTTCACATGAAACTAAAACAGACTCTTTTTTACACTATTCAGAGGCCCAACTGTATATTAAATTGCTAAGCTGAAGGTAAATTAAATTATTCTGTGTAATATTTTACTCACTGATTTGAATTCTCAGTTGTCTCTTTGGGCTAGGACAGAAATAGCAAGAAAATATTCTGGTATTTTAGATGTCAGAAACAACTTCTGACATTGTTTGGCTTTAGACCTAGCTTGTTTGTTTTTCCTGCCGTTCTTCCTCAACTTCTCTACATCTTGTTGCAATAACCTAAAACATTCAATACCTCAATGCGTATATATCACTATTTTTTTTGGCTCTCCCTAGGCAGATGCCATTCCATTTGTTTCTATTAGTGCTGGTTCTTGTGAGGTCTTCTAGGCCACAAATAAAAATGATCTGGTCATACTATGGGACTTTATCAAATCCCTGTCTTCAGGTCAAACTAATTAATCTTATTTTAGCCTTATATGACTTTGACAAACTCTTACATGATGCATGAATAGTAAATACTTGTTTTTATAAACTTTTCTGGATCTAAATAGTGCTGTTTCATTAGTCAGAGGTTTTTTGCCTGGGATGCCATCCTCCAAATGTCAAGCCATAAAAATATTTTGCAAGGTTGTCAATAATGTGTTTACACATAAATTTTTACAGGGAACAAAGCAACCATCAGGGACCATGGACGTGTATCCTGTCTCTAGCCATTTTCCGGATTTCCTTGTCACATTAGAAACTTCAAAATATCTGGATGACTGCCCTTTCATTTTATTTTATTTGTATGTTATTCATTGAGGCTTACTATTTAACTATGCCCTCACTTCATCTTCAGATAGATCTCTTATGCTTTTTTTATTTCACACAAAAAATTTTGCAATTACTAGAACACAGGCAGGTTTCACCTTATTTTATAGATAGTTGAAGGATGCTCTAAATGTAAATTCTGTACCATATCCTTTTATCCTTACTTTGACAGAATAAAAAAGAGTATGTTTTCACAGATATTCCCACAGTTTCTCTCAGGCTAAATGAATTGACAAAAATAAGTAGGGATTAGCAATGCTGATCTTTGCTGCAAGTAACATTTGTACTCACATCAAATACAACAGTTTGTCCTTTAGTTGTTACAGATCCCAAAATGCTGTATTTCAGAATAGGGGAAAACTTATAAGTCTTCAAATTTCCATTTTTTTTGTTTCAGCCTGACTGTATTATGATTTAGGGAAGCTGCATTCAATAGTTCTGCAAAATATTCTGTATTTGACAGTGTCTGTCCATATTGTTAAGTGGGAAAGAAATGTTTGATTGAATAGCATAACAAGTCTGTATCTCAGATGAAAATTCCTCATTTTGTTCCATGATAGCTCTCAAAAAACGGAGACTTCCTTCAGCTCAAGCATTTTTCACTGGGCTGCTCTGTTAATATATCACTAAGCCATAATATAGTCTTCTCATCAATGGAGGCTTGTTAAAGGTCTGCTGCATGTCTTTTTCTACTGACAGAAGAAGATCCCAGCAGGGAGGAGGCTATAGTCAAATGTTTAATTTGGTTATAAATAAAAGATTGAAAAAGCAGTTCTCCATTCTTGACAGATCCATTGATTTCCTGAATTTTTGGCAAGTTTGTTATGGCAGATGTGCTCAGTAGAACTGTAGGGTATGCTTATAGCTACTTACAGATTTTTGGAAGCTGCTGTTTCTGCTAAGTTATTCAGTTTAGAACTGGAAACCCACGTTTTATAATAAAACTTGATGACATCTGTCACAGCTTGATTACTTATGTTGAGGTAGTACCTTAAGTCCCTCAGTATGAATAAATAACAGTGTGATAGTAGTGCTGCCATCTACCCGAAAGGTCTTTCTAGTTTTCTATTGAATCTTGAAATAAAAAAGACTCTGAAGGGTTATAAGGACAAACCTTTTCACCATGAGGATAGTCAAGCATTGGAACAGGTTTCCCAGATAAGTTTGTGCAGTCTTATTATTGGAGATTTTCAGCCTAGATTGGATAAAGCCCTAAAAAATGTGGTCTGACCCTGCTTTGAGGACTTCTTGAGGACCCATCAATTTTCCTATGACTCTATAAGAACTATTTTGTTCCCGATTTGGAAGAACTGGTGTATCATTTTTGCTCTCTGGAAGTTCTAAGTTAACTGTACATCATCTTACATCATAGTTAATATGGCACATCCAATGAACATCTATAGTTTTAATTATCAAAGTCCTATTTTATAGATTTAATTTCAGAAGATATTTAAAAATAGAAAGACAAGATCAAACTGTAAGAGCAGCCATGACTACAATACAACATCCACATGACTTGAGATGTCTCCAGAAACAAGACTGATATGCAGATACAGTGGAGTAACAGAGAA
The DNA here is from genome assembly GCA_013398295.1 of Chionis minor. Classification (NCBI taxonomy): domain Eukaryota; kingdom Metazoa; phylum Chordata; class Aves; order Charadriiformes; family Chionidae; genus Chionis; species Chionis minor. Next base: position 62,765 of record VZSF01007530.1, on the reverse strand, counting down.
GGGAGAGGAAATTTTGTTTTTGTTGAATAACATTTTTAGTAGCAACATGGTAGAAAGGCACTACTGAAATTCCAAAACATATTGCGTTATTGTGTAATCTAAAGGGAAGGGGATAAAAATACATTTGTAGCAGTTCTTCAGAGACAGAAACTGCATAGCACTATATATACCATAATTTGTAACAGTTTTGCTTCCATCTACCAGCTCTACCTGTGAATTGCCCAAAGCTGTCATCTACCTGAGAATAAGAAAACCATTTATAGAACTGGCACTGAAGGGCTAGGTCTGAGGGTGGATTTTAGGAGTTCAAATGACTTCGTAGTGTCAGGGAGTCAAACACTAATTTTGTATTTGTCTTGTGACCAAAAGTTCATTCTAGAGGCTGAATTTCTCAAATAATGATGGAGTCTATTAAAACTTACTGGAATATGAAAAGACTAGGCTAGGGCTTTAGGAGGAAATTACTTCAGTTCATGTGAAAAGTAAATTGGACTTACATAGGAATTTTGTTCTAATTAAGACTGAACAAAAGGAAAATATATAGCAAGCATTCACAATGTTAATCTGTTTCATTTTTCATAGTTTAACTATGAAATAAAGAGGACTAAGACAGTTATTATCTTTGGGTAGCTTGAGGCAAATTCTCTCTGTAATCCTAAAATTGGGTAACTTCTGAGTCCTTCATGTAGAACTAAACTTGTTCTGCTGTGTTAAAAAATGATACCTTTCATGCCAGTAGTAATTTAGGATCTATTTTATGAAAGTATTGTCATGTGGCCAATGCAGATAACTATCTAGTAGATTTTATAGGAGTCCTCAGGCATCTAATCTTCATTGCAAACTCCATCTGTGGCTACCTGTTTGTTGCACTTGGCTGCCAGCGGATGCATCTAACGTTAACATGTAACAGTAGCTTTCAGAAGTACCTCCACACAAAAAAAAAGGCACCAAAAAAGCCCCAAGATAATACCCAGTTTATATCAAATCAATTCCATTACTCTGAGTTTGGTAAATGTAATCATTTTCCTGGGCAGTGCCCACAGCTAGGTTACAACCAGCTACACTGGGCTTCAAGGTTTAAGTATAACACAAACGAAAAAAAATACTAACTCTTCTCCTGAAAGGCAGTTAGCTGAGATGGAGCTGGGAGTAAGGGCTAAAGCTTTCAACAGCCGAAGTCCCTACAAACTGTTTCATGCAACAGATGTATTCTAAAAGTGTAGGTGTGAAAAGTGTATTTCTGGTATCCTTTAAAAGCAAGCAGACAGCTTAGCACAAACACCCCATATAGGAATGATTCAAATCTGAAGTTTTGCTTCTCTTAAAGCCCATATTGATCTTTGGGGGGGCAAAAGCTGGTAAGTTAATGGATGATATTAACATAGTTGCCTACAATCATTCTGAAAGAAATGATAAGATGGGGCAAAGACAGCGTCCAGGTGAACTGATACATTTGCACCTGATCCCCCCAGCTGTTCATTCACGAAGGACAGGGCAATATTTTAAACTATTACATTGTCTTAGGGAGTGCTATACACCAAAAAGGCAAAGATTGTTCTATGGAAGTAGGTTATTTCCAGGGGGCATAAAGGGTGTTCTCAGTCTGTGGGTTTATGAAGACTGCCCACGCTGTGGGACGCTGTGCCTCATGGTGCACCCTCAGTGCTGCTGCAAGGGGCTCCTCCTGGAGCACACTGTGACTCCCACTCGGCCAGACACAGGGGGACTACAACTACCTGCACCTACTGCCTCGACCTGCACATCTCTAGAGAATTGCCACGAGTTCAACTGGTACCAAGGCATAAGGAAACATGTCAGCCTGCAGCAAGAATGTCAGAATAAAACAACCTATGAGGGCATGACTAGTTAGAAAACAAACTTGGTTCTTAATAGGGTGGGCCCGAATTTGTGAGATTTAAGGGAAAGAGATGCTTGTCCCCTGGTTCTTCCCCTCTTGTTTCCCACCAAGCTGTCTTTCTCTTTCTGGTGCAGGACTGGCCTCCATTCTGCTCACCCAAGCCAGAATGCTGAGGCTGCCCTAATAATGTTCCTGAAGCCAGTACTCCAACAAGAGAAAGCCCCAAGTTGAGTCCTTTCCTTAAGTCATTCATTGAGTTGTGTGTGAACTGGGCTAGTCTGGGTTTCCTTACCACTGCCTTTGGAGCTACCAGATCTGTACCAGGTGTACTGCTACCCACTGGGAAAGCTCAAGTGGAGTAAAAACTTCATTGCAGAACCTAGACCACAGCCATCACTGTATCCTCGGGATCCAGGGATCAAACTTGTCAGTCTCATTTGCTGGAGGTAGGTGTGCAGGCTATGATTCAGTGCAGAGGTTAAGACATCTACGTTTATGTGTATATGTACATGACTGTTACGAAGCAACTGTCAGCTGTTTCACTGTATAAGCTTCACTGGCTGTATGCCAAGGTCTCCAGTCATTGTAATCGGAATTTATAAGAGCAGTGCACATCTGGATGTATAAATGTAGGTGTCTTAAATTTGGACAGAATCCCAGTTTCAATTCTTGCAGACGAGCTTTTCTCCCAACCCTGTCAGAGGTATAAAAGACATTTTCTAAAGTAATCAGACAAGCCATACAAACCATTGAACTATCCTGCACTGCACCCTACAAGATGGCCTGGTAGGTTTCTGTGTTCATTGCATGGCAATGATAAAATAGACTGATCTAGTGTGAAGATTTATACACAGAACAGAAATCAGAAGTGCTGCACTTCTGCTGGTGTTTTTAACGAGATACTTTCTGTACAGAAAAGCTGCTGTTACAGTCCATCCCCATTGAAGCTGCTGTTGCTCTGAATGGACCAGAGCCCCATATTTTTTCATGTGTGATAGGTTAGAATGTCTCTAAGTGAAAAGGACCAAAAACTAGTGGAAAGGTGGCCAACAAGGAAGGCCTACGACAGGTAGGTAAGCAATAATTTATTTCCTATTCACTGTGTCTACACTATGTTTGGGGGTTTTTCTATAGTAAAGATCACAGAAATGCAGTCACATTCAATACATAGGGGCTTTCATAGTTTTTCTACCAATCTAATATGAGGCAGAGAGGAAGCAACCCTCTTTTAAACAGAAAAAGAAATCTCACAATGACATTAAAGTTTAGAGATCTCTGTATCATTGTTGGAGATGACCCCACTATGAAAATAACTACACCAATGTAGAAATCTTCTTTGAGAAGATCATAATGGGGAGATCTACATTCTCTGGCACTCCATATTTCAGCATCACCCACGATGCTATCACAAGCAGCAGGTTTGAGACTATGATAATCAGGACAAAAAATTCTAGTATGCTTATAGTTAAAAGAGCTGTCATCACAGGAGAAAAACTTGAGACTGACTTGCTGATACTAGCCCGAGATGACTCAGTTCAAAGTTGTTGTCAGTGAGCAAAGAATCTGTATGTCAGCTCTAAGACAGCAGAAGCTTTTAAGCTACATCTGTATCACATTAAACAGCACCAAGCCATGGGCTCTAACCCAGGTGGAAATCACCCATGCAGCACATCTCCTAGCATACGTTACCCCATACTAACTAGCACTCTGTGGTTCAGATACTGTCCTAAGTTGGCAGCATGAATGAGGGTGAAGTATTTTGCAGGAGGACATGGATATGAACCCTTTCACAATACTCGCTCTCCAGGAATAAGAAGACACCCTTATGAGGGCCCTGAGGGCACTAATGACCCTGACCAATCTCACCTGGAGCCTCCACCCACAGCCACAGGCCCAGAAGTTCTCTTTAAGCTTAGACAGAGGCCTGAGTTAGAGGAATGCTGGTTTCTAGTTCATCTGCAGTTAAGGCTAGTGGTGGACCTTGTTAATCCAGACAACAACCTGTAGGCTGGCTTTTTGGTTTTACCTTGGCTCTGGCTCTTCACCATGGATTTGCCAAGTGATGGCTGGACCTGATCCTGAACTGCAGGTTGGCTTCAAGGATTAACTTTGGAACTACATCATCACTGTGGTGTAGATGTGGACTTACGGTTGGACCTGGCTGACATCTATGAATCTGACTTGCTCCCTGGCTGCCCCACAGGAGCCCCTGCAGCTCCCAGCTCTCATCTTGGAGGGATCGTCTGACCTCTGTTGCTCCCTGAGAGCCTAGGTATATTTTATTTACTAGTGTGAGTTTAGATCTGCAGTGCCTGTGCTGCCAGGGCATCAGATGCCCAGCTCCAGCGCTGGTGTTCAGAGCGGTTCCTCAGGAAAGTGCTCCCAGAGGATGGATCCTTGAGGAGCTGCGCTGATGTGTTGTCAAACCAGATAGGGACATATGTTGTTTCAGATTCAGGGCCAGCAATAATTTAGGAAAAGTGTTTGAAGAAATAGTTTCAGTGATTATTGTTTTTTGACACTGAGGATTTGTGAGGACCTTTGCCAATCTGTTCTGGATCAAAACTAAGTTTTAAAAAATACCTCATGATATTTCTGACTGATCTGGCTGGTGTCAGGGCTGGATGTGAAGTCTCTCCTTGAGAAGACTGTTTTTGACTCTCAGTGCTACAAGGGTTTAGTACACCTGCTAGTATTCCTTTAGTCACATTTAAGAAAATACTTCAGTGGCATAAGCAGAAATGTGGGTAAAAAAGATGCCATAGTACAACGGTGTCAGCTAGAGCTTGCAGTGCATATGAACATAAGTTCTCAGCTACTGCCACTGAGTTTGACTGAAACTCTAACAGGTGATTTTTCTACCACATTTCTGTAAGACAGTGCAAGTTTGTTTGCCTTACAGTTGTATTAAAAAATAAGCTTACAAATGCAAGCGTTGGCATGAATATGCAGTGCTAATTTATCTCCATTATTTAACCCTACCACATATCACTTGCAGATCTGCTCAGACAAAACTTTTCTTTGTATAATGGGAATCTGCTTCAACAGTGGTCCATGACAAGCCCTCTGGGATTACTTGGTAATTACACTAAAGGCTTCAGCATTAAACACATCCTAAAATACCAAGCAAGATTTTGTATCATTTGAGGTACTTTCTTCTAGTAAATACTTTTGTAATTCATAAGCAAATAACTTCTATAATAATACATCTGTAAACCTTTAGTGTAATTGGCTCTTTGCAAAGTGATGGATTTTACTGGAGATTGTAATTTGTGGATTTAAACGGACTGACAAATTATGAAAATTGTGAACTTAGTGTCTGGTGCCTGTAAGATGAACAATTGTCTCTCCAGGAAACCAGAGGACTGCAAATCATTATGCTGTAGGGAAGCCAGTATGGGTTAGCCTATTTATGTTCTGGTTTTCTTTTTTCCTTAAACAAAGTGTTGTCTTTTAAGCCGATTTATAATCCTGAGTGGGACATGTTAATTCACTGGGTGTTAGGCCACCTCTTTTCTTTTTTCCTGATGACCAGATAGGACATGAGATTGTTTATTACTGACCTTAAAATTTGACCCTGTCTCTTGTTCCTATGAACCAAAGCCTAGCAACAGGCCTTCCATAATGAAATTAAAACCAAAGAAGCATTAATATGAGTAGGAAACTCTTTACTACCTTCAAAACTGTCAGATGTTTAAAAAACGCCATTTTTTGTCGCCAAGGGCTTTTATTTTGTAGGCCTGGACACCTCTGCACTTTGGGTACTTAATTATCTTCATTTTGCTCTCTTAATTAAGAAGGCAGAAAGCGGGTGTCACTTCTTATTAGGCTTGCTCTCTAGTGTGAAAACAGGTTTTTTCCATAGTGCACACACTTTTAAGGTCAAGGAGTTAGTTTAACATTTTTTTAAAAACATTTAGAAATTAAATCACAGTTGTGATGGTATTGTCTTAACAGTGGTGATTTTAGAGCAATACTTTTTGTTCCCTGGTTGAGATTCTCAATGAAAGCAACTGTAAATATGCATAATATAAATGGCTTAGGGGTATTTCAGGAGGCCAATGGTGTACTGGGTAAGGAAGTTGTTAAATTAATAAGATTCAAGTAGTAAGCCTCAGTCTCCCGCTGCAGATGGTAAATGGTATCACCTGGAGCTTCGTGTCCTTTGTTTTTTACCTCTCCTCCTCCACACTAGGTTTATTAAGACCACTTTTTGCCTGGGGTTTTAGTACCTAACACTAACTTATATATCATGTTATTTTCTAGTCAATAAGTAGTTCCATTTGAGTCAGTGAATGGCCATATAAATGTCTGTTTTGAGCTTTGGTCAGTATAAAAATACAAGAAAACCCCCTCCATAAGAGTTTTCCTTGCAAACAAATAAAAAGATATTGTAGACATAGCCTTAGGTTGTAAATTCTTCAAAACAGAGATTATGAGTTACTTTGTTTGCATACCTCCTACAGCCCAATAATACAGCTAAACACTAAGCTGTTTTGAAAAAGTGGGAAACTAGTGCTGAGACACCTGTAGAAAGCCATAGTAAATAAAAGACGGCTATTGTTTTATAACGAAGTAATGGCAAATTGGTTTATCTTCATCTATTAAAGTAGATAGTGTTGGTTCAATTTCTCGTGAATGTTACCAAAAAATCTGACCAGCATATTTGTATTTTCTTTTTTAATACTACTTTTGTGGAGACAAAAACCAAAGTGCTCATCTTCTGGAAAATAAAAGAAATGTTTCTTCATGTGGTGAGATGTAAGTATGCCAAACAGAGAGAGGAACACCTTAGATAAATTCCAATATTGTAAATAATAAGAAACAAGAAAATATACTGGTCATTACGACATAAATACTAGCTATAGGATGTAAGCATTCAATGCTGCTTTCTTTCTGATCTGATTAGTCCCAGGGTATTCAGCCACTATTGTATTTGGGGTCATAAAATACTGTTGCAACACCCTATTAGAATGTGTTAGCGAAGCATAAAAACTAAATTCTGAGTCTAGTTCTGGCCCAGTACAGGAAAGATATGTACTTACTGGTGTCAGTCTGGTGCCATGAAGATGTCTATGGAATTGGAGCATTTGACACATGAGGAGAGGCTGAGATTTCTGGGAGTATTCAGCCTGGGGAAGATAAGGCTCAGGGAGATCTTATCCATGTATGCAAAAATTAGGAAGGAATGAAGAAGAAGGAGCCACTGACTGAAGAGTGGTGCCCACTGACAGGGCAAAAGGCAATGGCTACAGATTAAAATACATGAAATTCCATCTGAAGACAGGAAAACAGGGGTTTTTTTTACATTGCAGGTGGTCAAACACTGGACTGGATGTCCCAGAGAGATTATGGAGTCTCCATCCTTTGGGATACTCAAACCTGGACTGGATGCGGTCCTGGGCAACCTGCTCTAGTTGACTCTGCTTGAGCAGGGAGGAGGTTAGACTTAGTGATCTCCAGAGGTCCTTTCCAACATCAACCACTCTGTGAATTCTAAAGCTAAATGATGTATGAAGATCAGCAAAGATGAGAAGCTAAGTAATGTCCCAACAGTGTCTTGTATGACCAATTCCCACCAGGGCCTACTTTAAGCCACCAAAGTCCTCACCATACTGTGGCAGAACTCTGTAACTGCAGCACAGTGTTTCAATGCATGACTACCCTTGCACTGAGAGTTCAGTTTCTGGTACCATAATAATAAGACTGAAGAAAATTTAAATTTAAGCCTCATCCTTGTGCCTCTTCCTCATCTTTTTACCTCTCCCTTAAATCCACACACACATGCATGTCTTTGTGTCCTGTTTCCTCCCTGTTCCAGCTGCCTGAGACATTATTCCCACATGCAGCACGTTGAGGAAGGTGGTAGCAGCCAGTTCTCCCCTAGTGAGTCAGCAGGAGGCAGCTGGCAGTTCCCTGGAGGTCTCCGGTGCCTCAGAACAAGAGACCGCATTTATTGTGACTGTGGTATGCTATGTGTTACATAACTCAGCTGCTGAATTCTAAGAAATTAAACAACATGGCAGTCGCCTGAACACAACATTGTTTTTGGGAAATTACAGCTCAAGTACAGCGGAAGCTCTGATACTCCCCTATGGCAAATGCTCTTGAAAAATTGAGGGAGTGAAAGCAGTCCTTGAAAGCATTTAACAGCTGCAGACAGGTTCAGAGCATAATAGCTCTTTGATCTTGTGTATGATGGGAAGAGCACCACTGGGAGCTTAATGCCATCATTTTATGCAAATGTCACGGAAGGAGACTCGAGTAGTTAAATTGTTCTGTCTCAAATACAACATTTATGAAAGCCACCACTTCTTCATTATCATCCAGGTGGATACAATAGATCATTATATAATAGAAACTGAACCTAAATGTTATCTTTGAGTTTGGAGAACTGGAAGATGCTTTGATGAGAGAGAACTGCCTGTGATATTTATAAGCCTGTTTGCAAAAAGCTACAGTTGAGAAACACTGACTAATAATGCAAACACTGTAATAATGCAAATGCTACCATATCATAAGCAAAATCTCATATAAACTGGCAACTGAAAATGTACAAAGACAAAAACTAGTATTTTTAACAAAAAGAAAAATCTGGGATAATATTTCCATTTTCTTTGTGCGATCAGATTGTGACTGAAATCAGCAGAGATCTTTTTTAAGAATGATCCTTGCAGATAAAAGATCTTTGAAAACATTGTTAGCACTGTTTTAAGACAATGCTTTCAAATTAAATAGGATTTCTCCTACCTCATTCTGAAAAAAAAAAAAAATAAAATTGAAGTACTGACTTCTGACCCTGCTGTAAAGCCAGTCTTTCCTGAGGGACTTGGAGGTTTTTTAATCTTATTTATCTAAATAAAAAGATGTTTGTTTGATTTTAACTATCTAGTCTTTCATGAGGTGAGTTGATTTTAAAACCTCATGAAAACAAACATGATCGGAGAAAACTCTGCATTTTTAACTTGCAGCAAATGCTTTTAAAGTAGAGCTGATTTTTTTTTTCTGCACAAGAAAAAAATATGGTAACAATATGCAGAACCTTTAATGAAAAGAATGCATTCAAAAATCACAGAACTAAGTGATACATCTCTGCGTAAACTATTTATTCAAAATAATTCCAAGTCAGAAGGAAAAACGGAAGCTAACGAGAGAGAAAGACTGATACGTTATGAAATACAGCGCAACAAATTCTAGGAGAAAGATTTTGGAGGAAATTTACTCTAAGTTTTTTGCTAGTAAAAATAAATAAATAAAGTAAATCAACTTCTGCATAAGACCCCTCAGTTAAAAACAACTGAGATCATAACATTTTTGGTGCAGTGCTATGCGGCCAAAAAACAAAGCCAATTAAAATATAGAAGTTAGAGGTCAGTCCTCATCCTGGACTCAAGAAGGTTACTAAATATATTTTTTTCTCTTGCGCTCATTGTTAAAAGTTACTGGCTTTGACTTAAATTTAAAGTGGGTCATTGACAAGTGAGATTTCCACTTTAAATGTAAGGATTTGACAGTTATAGATGATAACTAACAGCCACTTCCAATATGGATTAATCCTGCAGACAGGCAGCATAGTGAATACAGGCAATTCAAAGACTAGGATCCATGTGCTAGAGTAATAGCAGAGCTTTAGATGGTGTTGCAGTTAACTAGCACCACCACTTCAGAAATAAAGGATCATTAAATTTGTTGCACTTTTTTGTGTGGGAAGTCTACAGTTTTTATTTATTTATTTACTTATTTCTCAGTTTTCCAGTTACCTTACATTAGCAAATATAGAAATGAGGAACTGAAGTAGGAAATAAGAATTTGTAAACTCTGCTCCGGTGGGTCTAGTAATGGTCTACAAAGCCTTATTCCTATATGATTTATGATGTAGACATCAGTGTTCCCCACCACCACAAGAAGTAACCAGCTCTGCAGCTGAGCCATTCTGTAGGATACCCAACTCCTCCACTGTGTTCCCCTCTTATGCTTTGAATTACCACACGCTGTCATTGGTGACACGCATCCAGTTAGGCTGGTTGCTGTATGAATGCTGGTGTGCTGCAGTGATCTCTTTTGTCTCACGTGCCAGAGCACAGTAAAACCCTCCCTTGGCTCTCCTTCAGAAACCTTTCCTAAAAAGGAAAGAAAAACAAATTTCTCATCTACCCAGGTTTAAATTTTTACAAAGCTTATATTTTGATACCTCTGTCCCTTTGATAAATTGGGCTGGAATTGGACAGCAAGCTCAAGAACTATTGAGAAAGTATTAGTAAGAGATAAACGTGCCATCTCCATCCTTTTTAGCCCAGTGTTCTGAGGGCTTTTTTTGGCTTTTTTTTTTAAATAGTCTGATTTCATGAATATTCATTGAAGCTATATCTGCCAAATTGAATGTATTGGGGAAAAAATAGGCTTTATTGGGAAAAAAATAAATTGATTCAATTAATTATTTTTCAGTTTTTAAAATATAACTGATTAAACAATTACAGCAAGATTAATAAAGAGAGATGAAAGACCAAGTAGGCTTTTCACAACAGTAGAATAAATAACAGCCAGCACATCTTTTTGTTATTTACTACCTACTATTAGAAATGTTTGTAAAAAATGTATGATTGTTTTTGCAAGAATATTCACTTAGGAGAATGTTTTTTTCAATTTTCCCAAAATAAAAGATTTATCTATCACAGAAAGACCTGGCACTATTCCCTTTTTACGTAATGTTGACGAGCACAGTATGTTTGCTAAGGTAGTGCCTAATAAAAATTCAGTTTGAGAGCCAATCCCTGACAACGCTGGCACACTGTTACAGCAGATGTTTCTTACTTTAAGATAGCTGAAATGGCTCTTAACTATATTCTAACTGAAGAACACAAGGGGCAGAACTTGGCAAGAACAAGGTATTGTGACTCATAAAAACTGGGCTTCATAGAAAGAGTCCGGAGAAAATGGAATTCTCTCCTTAGCTCAGGGAAGTCTATTGTCAAGGACTGACTTTGTTCTTTTCCTCATATAAAAAAGCATTTTAGTGGGATTTATAGTAGTTTTTTTCCCGTATCTGCTTTTAAATATTTAATTTTAATGCTATTTCAGAAAGCAAGAATCTCTACTTCATTTTCTGCTGTCAAAACTGTACAACTTGCTATCATTTTTGACCTTGAGCCCTGCTCCAACGATGGGTTGAAACATTTACTGAGCCATAGATCAAGATCCAGATTTTTCCCATAGGTAATCCCGCTATCCATAGATGCAGCACTACCACTTTGGGGACTTGAGCTAGTAGATCTGCATTGTACCACACTTTATCAGGAGGACATACCCTACAGCTTTGAGCAACTCTAAGGTCCGATCTGGTGCTCTGCTGAGCCCTGTAGAGTTTTGGCTACCCCCTCTGAATTCCCATCTCTGAGGAATTCCTGGCATCCCTGTCAGGGCAGATGATGTCAATTACTCTGTTTCTATACTGCTTAGCACAATGGATCTCTGTTCTTGGATGTCCCCAGGATGCCACAATAGTATCCTTTTCTGCTCTCTCGGTATCTGAATTTCTCTTAGAAATCCAGCAGAGCTGGATACTGATGGCATTACAGACAGAGAACCCAAAACTTTCCTTGAATTTTACTTCTTGACATCCTTCTCGAAATTAAATGACTACCTTAAATGGCATGGGTCTTGTCTACAAGTCACGCGTTCCACTGATATTCACAGGGTTTTTTGCAGATCCACCAAGACTGAAAAAAAAGAGAAAATTCATTACAGCTTGCACTTTGTTTCTCTTTCAGTAAAGGGAGGAGCAGTCATATGAGTAACTGCTGGCAAATATTAGCTTATTCAGATTAAAATACCTTTCACCTACAAGGTGAACAAAGTATGTCAAATTACTGCATAGTAAATAATCACTTTCCACTCATCACTCAAAGTGATGCTTCCTCTATTAATCATTTATTTCCCTCATAAAATGAATAATTAACTGCCCAAGATGAAATACAGAGGCTGTTGCAAGTTCTGAACTCTCACATGTTCTGAGTTTTATGTGAGCTTAGTGTGTCCTCAAAACTCAGTAGTATTTTCTCTGTTTTTCTTCTCACTTTTCCTAAACTGAAACACGATCTGTTAAGATTGAATAGTCAATGAAAACAGGTTTACTTTTTGATTTGCTGAAGCCATAGGTTACTCCCTCAAAATCATTAGGCATTAAGTTTTTATACGGTTTGCTGTCCCTAATGATTACAGATTACAGCTCAAAACATCATTTTAAAACACATTTTTTAAGTATAATTCTCTATATATTGGGTATATACCACAGGAAAAACAGAAGCGTTCAAGTTTTTGCTGTGTTTTATGAGTAGACTGTAGATGATTATTCCTAACTTGAACAGAAGTCCCTGCCACGTGTTCTTTCAAGGAAAGGAACCACAGAGTCAAAGGAAGGTGACTGCTGTGGACATAAGGTATGGCTGGATGTGACTGCGCTGATATGCTGTATCTACAAAGAAAGTGGAAAGAAGCAAGGAACTGCCACTGGGCCAAGAAGCCTAAGTGCTTCACCTTTTATAAAAAAAGTAGCTTCTGAAAGAAAAAGCATGAATTAGAAAGTAATTCTCTTTTTCCATATCCACAGCAGAATTCATATCTCTATTTACCCCCATGAACCCAGAATTTTACGCAGTGCTCCAACATCTGCTTAACAGGGTTGATAACACCTGCTGCTGTTGGAGGGCATGGCCTTCTCTAATTGCAAAAACACCTGACAGGTAGAATTGCATTGACAGAGACAGAACTCAGGAGGTTTCGGGCAGAAAGTAAATTGTAGGCATGACACTTGCTCATGGCCTCTGTTGGTGCCCTCTGAGCACTGGAACAGACAAGTGCTGTAGGCACTTCAGGAGATAAGTCCCAGGGTGGCAGACAATCTTCCAGTCCCTTTGAGGTTATGAACATTTTCTCAGGGGTGAGGACCTGAAGACATGCGCTGGAGCATGCAGAGCCCAGAATGACAAGGAGCTTCCTGAGCTGGACAGATCTGGGGGAAGAGGCTGGGGAGAAGCAAGGTAGAGCCGGTTTAGTCCCATAAGCATGGTATTTTACCATTATGATTAAAAGTAGACAGGCTTGTTGTTAACCTGGCAGTGCAGGAGCTCCACGCTTGCTGGGCTAGCCTACAACCTAAGATGATTTAAACTTATTTTAGATACAACTGTTACCTAGCTGTCAGGTTTGGTTTAAGTTAGCTTTAGTTTTTAGTGAGAAAAAGTAATTATTCTTTGTAGATTGAGCCAGCTATGATCATAAAATACAACATGGCTTGCAGGATTGTAAACACAGAGTCTTACCAGGGATCCTGAACTAAATAAAAATGGTCACAATGGTCAGTCAGTTGTTACTACAGGAATAAAATCTTATTAAACCAGCTTAGATTTACAAAGAGAAGAGAAAACTGAGAAACTGAAATCATATGAAAATAACTGATAAATTAAGAGAATGCTCATGTACATATAAACAAAATGGATAAACGTAACCACAAGTGGACCCTGAGACAAGGAGGAAGGAACACTTTCTCTTTTCCCCAGAAGTATCAAACTCCTGCCGGTATAAAAGTGGGGATATAGACAAGTCATTGACAACTTTTCCTGTCTACGCTGCTTGAGGAAGACTAGCTGACAGCCTTAAGAACCTGGAGAGACAGTGGAAAGCGAGCGTAACACCAAAGAAAATAAGTAGAGACTAAGATTTTTTTTTCTGTGTAATTAGCTGTATTACAGAGACTTTCCCATATTAATTTGGACTCTGAATGCTAGTACTATTATTAAATAGTAGTATTGTGTTAGTATTATTATAACCCTTTGCTTTATTTTGAATAGACTATCAAATTAGACTTGCAAAGAAAAATCATAGTTCCACATATGTTGAATAAGTTTCCTTCTGGAAATAATATGATTTGGAGTGTTATACTGTGCATACATTTTCAAGTTCTGAGTTCATGCAATAATAATAGCTATCTCCTTTCTATTCACTCAGAATTCAGAAAACCTCCACATCAGCAAAGCCCCATCACTAGTCACCAGGAAAGGGGAACATAATGGCTTGACCTGACACAAGACGGAAAGAGGGAGAGTGCAGTCAAGGGCAGAGAGACTGTTGTTGTTTTCCAATACTTTATCATACTATACCCTCACTGAAATTTCCTTTCCTAAAGTGTTGTATAATTACATGCATTTGAGTCATTGCCTGCACTTGTGAACATTTACATCTACCACCTACAAATTTTTAATTCCTTAACAAATATTGCAGGCCTATGATTAGTATACCTAAAATTCATATCTCCTGTCAGTTTACCTGATTCATCAGATAGCCATCCCAGAAAAACACAAAAATTCAGTGGAAGAAAGCTTGACCTCACCTAAAATTAAACAGATCAGAAAAAAAAAAAGATTAGTTACCTTATGTAGTGCTGATATGAAACCTTTTTATGTTCACTGGAATTATGGTAACTTGATGTGTTCAAGTCTTGAATGTGAATGCAATGTGCCTCATACTCAGAGTTTCTCAAATAACAAAAAAAGTATCGTATTTACTGAAAAAAGATGCACTTCAAATTCTGCCTCTCAGCTCCTCTCCCTAAAATCTATTAGTGGTTCCAAAGCCACCAGTGCTTAACTATCCACCCACCTCTCCATGACCTACCATAAAGCCCTCTAGCACACTCGCATTTCCACTTCATATGCTGTACCTCTTCTCTCTTCCTTGGTGATCAAATTGCCAATTCAGCATCAATGGCATTTGGTGGCATCACAGATATTATAATTGCCTGATGAGAATTCTGGATTTAGGTTCGTCTTTGTACATCTGCTGTGCTGACACACCTCAGGACTTTGATGAAACAAAATAATAAAAACCTATACCCACTAATTACACGCACACATAAAAAGAAAGTCTTTTGAAGCAATTTCTCACCTTTTTTTATTGTTTTGGAATCTCCAAGGGGTCTGACTTCTTCCTTTTAGGCGCTATCATCAGTTCACCTACCTAAAATGCTATTTAGAACTGAAATTAAGCTTGTTAAGGAAGTAGTAAGGTTAGTATGACTTCTATATTAGGACAAACTCTATAGTCTCTCAGTACCTTTGTTGAGCATGAGGCATGCTCTTGCCTCACAACAAGATAGTTTTCTTAGTTACTTATCCCTTGATGTTACTTTTCCTAGAATGTAATTTGGGGATTTTTGTTTTGGTTTTATAATAGACAAAATAAAGCTGGCAGTTACAGATGTTTATAAAAGACCCATGTGAACATAAAATTAATGTTATATTTAACCTGCTCTCATAAAAATAAACACTGATCGTTTCTTTCCTTCCACTTAAACACAGCTGTCTGTCCACATGCATTTAACTGGTGCAGCTCTCAGATACTATCCAGCAAAAAGTTTTTCTCTGGTAAACCATGGTAGCTTTCTAGGAAGAATCTCATTTCCCTCCTGTGATCATAGTCACATGCAATTCTTTCTCCCCAAAGCTTATCACCTTTAACTTTTCCTGGAGGTCATTCTCACAGTGTCTTTCTGCTAACCATGGGACAGTGTCACATCTATGAAGACTGGAGTGTTTTTGCACTTGACTCACTAACAATTCCTTCAGTTAGGACCAAAACTTTGCCCTCTAGTCTATAGCCATCTACAATTCAGTATAAAATGCCTCCATCCATTGAAACTTATTATTTATTCAACATCTAATACAAAGAATACAAATGTGTGATTAGTGTTAAGCGATGTAGCTCTTCACTGGCTCTTGGTGGAGAACATTTGTGATGGCAATCACCTACTTCATGTCAGATTCAAATGGCCTGGATCATCTGAAATACTCTTGAGAAACACTGTAACTTTAAAGAAAAAACATCTAGAAAATGTAATAATCAGAGAGATAAAGTAGCAAGAAAAGCAGATCAAAGAAGACAGATACACATTGGAGGAAAATAGATTTTTTTCTTGGGGCCCAATTTATCTCATCCTAATGGAGTGAGATCAGACAGGAAATGTTTGCTTCTCTGCACTGGCTGGAAGAAAGGACTGAGATAACTAGCACAGATGCAGAAGTCTACAATGTAGGAGCCTAACATGAAGTGAGATTAATTGACCGTGGACATTTCACAGGAGCTTTGTCATTTAAGAATTTGAATTTAAAACAGCACTGATTTTTCCCTTTTTTACACCACTGATAAAGGTTTAGAGAAGAGTAAATAACTTAAAATGATAAAGCAAATAAGACCTTTATTTTCTTTTTGAAAAACAAATTTTAGATCAAATCAGAAAGATAGACTTAAGTGTAGGTCTCTTATCAAAGATGATCAATATGTAAATAGAAAACAAATCAGAATGGAACAGAACTTTCATTCAGTAGTTTTATTTTATACTGGGTGTAGCCTTTGGTATCTGCTGTTTATGGTTTCTAAATTGAACAGAAGAAATAATGATACCTGTAAGAATAGAATATGAAGTTTTTTCCTCTTTGCTGGAAAAGATACCTTAGGAAAAACAAAAAGGAACCTTCCATAATTATCTTCCTAGAAAGCATTCTCTGTGACATCAGCTTTATAAAAGTGGAGAAAACTATCCTACTTTAACGAAAGCAGAAAAATTAGAAGCAACTTTGAAAAATTTAGAACTGTCCAGAGTGAAGATGTTTTAATATAATGGGAAAAAATGGAATTTACAATGTTGTGCTGTCCAAATATGGAAACAACACCAGAAGACGTTCTACTTTTTAATTAGAATTGCATTCATGATTGAAAAAATATACTCAGGAACATTATTACTTGAAGAAATGTGTCAAAGACAGAAAGGAAATACTGGTCGGGAAAGTGTGTCTTGATATTCAGTGAAGACGCACCCAGAATGTGTGAGTATATTTTGAGGTATCTTATCAATGGGCTTGACCAATTCTTAGCAAATTGTAGACTAAATCAAATATAAAATGACATGTGACAGTATGCAGTGCAAGGACATTGATTTAGGTGCTGATGAAAAGTTGTGGTTTTATCACTGGAGGCGGCAGGGAGGATAGTGAACTGGATGTACGAGTCAAACAGGGATGATCATAAGCCCAAGAACGACACAACTGAGAAAATTAAGTTGAGAGAATGTGTAGATGGGTGTGAGATGCTCATTTCCTTGGAACTGGGAATCTCAGAATACAGCCTGCCCCCTTGGGTTGAGAAGTAAAGGTGTAACAAATCTGAGGGGAATGGCTTCTGTCCATTCCCCTTTCTCTTTTCCTGCTCTTTTTCTATGTAAATTGTTGAATACCTATGTCATAGCTTAAAGTAACCATGGCAAATAAACATTACATTCTCTTGATTCTTGGCCCCAGAGCAGAACAGAATTGCTCTAATCATTTGTGATGAACTAAAGCAGCTCTCAGGCACATATAGCTGTTGTCGCAAATGCAGTCTGTAACTCTTCCATTTTTTAGGCAAGGTTTAAATGCCCGTGTAGTTAAATGCCCACAGCTGACTTACTGTGTGTGTAAATCCTGGCTGTTAAAACCGTCTGTCAGTCTGTTTTCACTACTCTTCAGTCAGGCCTACCAGTTAATCTGGTATCCCTCTAAATGTGTTATCTTGCCTCTCGATTACGTGCACTCTCCAAGCTAAAGAAACATCCACTATGTTGGCCACAGTCAGACATGCTACAGTTACACAGATAACGACACAGGACATGGACAGGAGAGGAAAGACTCGCAGAAGAACTGAGCAGAGTATGCTGTTGGGTAAAGTGCTGACGCAGGATAGAACCCAACATGCTGCCACAGGCTGCGTAAGGCACCCAGCTCCTGTCATTTTCTCTCAGAGATATGCTGAAATACAAAGTATTGAACTGCAAACTACAAGAGATACTACCATGAGTATCAGTGGACTTTTCCAGGAGTCCAAAGCACGGGCAATAGCTGTGTTTTCATTAGTTGTTATTCTTGCTCATATGGTCAGGAACCTACAGTGATATGAAACCCTGGGATTTCTGGAGACAGTATGAAAGGGCAGCCAGGTATGAATAGCACATTGCTATTAATGATTTACCTCATTTCTTGGAGAATGTATTTTCCTCAGTTAAGTACAAAGCAGATTAGAACAGAGCAGATTTTGTCTTCCTTCCTTAGAAGGAAGACGAAAAATTGAACTGTGCTGCAGGAGCAGAAGTAAATGGCCTCAGATAGGGAAAGGAAGGTGCTCCATAACCTGGTATTGCTCATGGAACCGCTGTACTAGGGAAGCACCCTGTTGCTTTCATTTCCCTTACCCTCCACGCCTCCTGAGTGAACTACAACTTACTGAACTTCTGTGGCTCTGTGCATATCTAATTGTTTTCAAATAACATCTTCATATTTAGCCAAAAGCAGAAATGCTTTTGGATTTATTTATTTCAAAATATCCATTTTATATATATTTTTATATCATAAAACTGTGGAATCATAGAACGGTTAGAGTTGGAAGGGACTTTAAAGATCACCTGGTTCCAACCCCTCTGCCATGGGCAAGGACACCTCTTCCTAGACCAGATTGCTCAAAGCCCCATCCAACCTGGCCTTGAACACTTCCAGGGATGAGGCCTCCACAACTTCCCTGGGCAACGTGTGCCAGTGCCTCACCACCATCAGAGTGAAAAATTTCTTCCAGAGATCTATTCTAAATCTCCCCTCTTCCAGTTTGAAGCCATTACCCCTCATCCTATCTCTATATGCCCTTGTAAAAAGTCCCTCTCCAGCATTATTGTAGGCTCCCTTCAGATACTGAAAGGTTGTGATAAGGTCTCGTGGAGCCTTCTCTTCTCCAGACTGAAAAACCCCAACTCTCTCAGCCTCTCCTTACATGATAGATGGTCTAACCCTCTGATCATCTTTGTGGCCCTCCTCTGGACCTGCTCCAATAGGTCCATGTCCAGGATACAGTTGGCTTTTTGGGCTGCGAGTGCACATTACCAGCTGGTGTCGAGCTTCTCATTTACCAACACCCCCAAGACCCTCTCCTCAGGGCTGCTCTCGATCCATTCTCCACACAGCCTGTGTGGATTGCATGGGATTGCCCCGATGTACATGCAGGACCTTGCACTTGGCCTGGCTGAACTTCATAAGGTTAGCACGGGCACACCTCTCAAGCCTGTCTGGGTCCCTCTGGATGGCATCCCTTCCCTCCAGCATGTCAACCATGCCACACAGCTTGGTTTCATCAGCAGCCTTGCTAGGGCGCGCTCAATTCCAACATCCATGTCGCCAATAAAGATGTTAGACAATACATGTCCTAGTACTGACTCCTGAGAACCACCATTTGTCACTGGTCTCCACTTGGACATTGACCTGTTGACCACAACTCTTTGAGTGCAGCCATCCAGCCAAGTCCTTATTCACCAAGTGGTACATCCGTCAAATCCACGTTTCCAGTTTTGAGAGCACGATGTTGTGTGGGACAGCAACAAATGCCTTGCACAAATCCAGGTAGATGATGTCAGTTGCTCTTCCCTTATCCACCAAAGTTGTAACCCTGTCATTGAAGGCCATCAAATTTGTCAGGCACAATTTGCCCATAGTGAAACCATGTTGGCTGCCACCAGACATCTCCTTATTTTCCATGTGTCTTAGAAGAGTTTCCAGGAGGAAATATCTATGTATGTATGCATGCATGTATACATACATATTTGTATAGTCAATATACAGTCAACACATTATGGGCATTGCATATATATATTTGTGTGCATGTAGGAATACTATAAATGCACACACATATATAATATATACATATATTAAAAATTATGTATTTTTTGTATATATAGACATGTAAAGTCTATAATGAATTGTCTTTTCCCTGTTTCACTTTGCCAAGAATCTTGTAAATAAAATCCGCCTTTTCTGTCATGAGGTTCCTTTGATTTGTTGAAAAGTACTAAAATTTCTAGCTGAAGGACTAGCTAGTCTGCAAACTTTCAAGCTAAATAAAAACTAGTAGCACTTATTTAGCACTGACTTGTTTTCCTGACAGAAATAAATGGTTACAACTTCCAGATTTACTAGTTTAATTCCAAGCCAACTTGGTGAGGGGGGGTGGGGGAGTGGTGACGACAGTGAACTCTTTTCATAAGCTAGAATTAGTACGGAAAAGCTCACTGCTGCTAATGTTTTCGAAACCTTACTCTATAAAAGTCTTTTCAAACCACTGTGAGATGCCAAGTTTGACAAGAGGTTGCCTAGGTACATCTAGGCAATCTAGATTGACTGAAAACTGTTGTCAATATAACATTTACACTTACATAACCCTGTCAAACAAGAGTGTTTTATTCAACAAAATTTAAAAATATTTCCAAGAAACACAAACAAATTCAAAGTGAATACTAAAAGTGCAAGTTTAAGACAAAAGTAATGAAATGATATTCCACTATCAAAATTAGTACATCCTCTATCTTTGGAATAGTTTTACTATTTACTACTTTAAAATGTTTGTCACGAGTGTTGCTAACTAAATTTTAGCATCCATTATTTCAAAGTAGCTACTCAATCATTTTTCCATTTCAGATTCACAGACCACAGTTTATACATATGATCTCTAACAGAGCAGGAGAAGAGCTTGTGTGGACAGAAAATATTATGGGGAATGAAAATAGTTCTGCCTAAAAAGTAAGCCAGAGTGAGTAGTCACTCTGACAGAAGATCCCTGAGGGCATACACTGAAAGAAAAATATTATGTAGTTAGAAATATAATAATAAATGCATATCTTGCTGTTATGGCTGACTTTTCTGACTTAAAATAAACCTGTTAATGAACTCTTCTTTAATCCATTTTTTCCCGATGTGAATCCACCAAGTCTTTTCCTGCTTCTGTGCAAGTGAAGAGATAAAAGAAGCAACATCATACCAAACCCAAATTGCAATGAACACTTATAAAAGCATTCCTCTTTGCTCTCCTTTGCAAAATTACATAATTACAGCCTTTTTCCTATAACGTTTTTTCTACAGATTAATGAGAGACAAATTCAGGTGAGTGTGTAAGCAGTTTTAGGGGGAGACATGGCACTTCTAATGTGTAAGTCCTAGTGATGTGCCTGATATGTCCAAGGAGTTTAAATGTTTCTGGTTTATGGATGATGTACATACATAATTTAAAACAAAAAATAAAAAAAGTTTATCATATAAAGAGCTAACAGTATAAAAGTTGGACTCTTCCCTCTAAGTAACCCTGTAAAATGCAGCTTATTTGAATTTTGAAAATAATAGGCAATATATGACCAAAAAGCAACATATGACCAAGACAGCAAACAATGTCTGCTCAGACTGTGCAGTCACCATATTCTTAAGACACTTTCTTTACATTATGGATCACCTACTTAAAAAGAAATTGTCAGGCAAATCTTTTTCCTAATGAATAATACAACACACACCATCAATTTTTCATAGCAGGAATTCAGTTTTAACACAGACAATATGGAAGTGCATATTCATCCACAAAACCCACATTGCTGAGAAGGTCTCACAGTGATTGTTTGAATGGCAGGGCTGGCTCACTGTAAAACACCTGCAACCAGGCCCAGAAATCTGTCACGCAGGAAGGAGGAGATGTCCGGCTTAGTCAAATCTGTCAAAGTTCTGCTTCATTTAGTCTCTGACAATTGTGCCTTTCAAACAAAACACCAATGTCTGCAACCCTGCCCCAGACATCCCGCCTCCACAGCTAAGCTGCTTTAAAGATAGTTTCCAATAGTAGATCTTTGCTTGCCAGGCTAGCATAGCACCCACAGCAGTGAGTACTCACGTAATACAGAGCTGTAAATACTTCTGGAATTGTTCAGTGAGCCTCTGAGATACTTTATTCTGCCACTTGGTCTTGAAAAACTGCTTTGGTTGTGAGTAGTGCTGAGACACGACAAGGTCATTTGTTCTAAAAGTACCACATCCTGGGGTTTACATGTCTTAAATTGATTTTTCTTTCCAGGAAAAGGTGCAGAATAAATGTTTCTTATCCACACCAATTGACATATGAAACGTGTCAGTGACTCCTTTCCATTATGTGTCCAACTAGGCTGGATGTATAACAACTCCCTTAATGTTTCAGTGTCTGGCAATCATTGACTCCTATCACGTCACCTGCACTGTTCTTCTGAAATACAATACTTACATAGGTTTTTTTTAAGTCTTATCTGTCCATTTCTATTTTTTTGACTTCCCAGTTCTTCTTGAATAACATGGCACTGGTTGATAGCATGTTAATCTGTGCTATTCCATAGCAACCATGCTAAATATGGACCAGCATCTGACTGCATTCTTTTTTGGTGCTCATTTTATTAGGCTGATTATTTTTTTCCCACCAGCCTATGTCACTGGGTTATAAGGACTAAGAGTTGCATAGCTAAATCCATATTTCACTATAAGCCACCTAAATTGTGCCCACATGTCTCAACAAATAGACCACTGTGAATATACTGTGGTTTTATCTGCCGTTTATCCAACAGAAGGAAAATAACCTAACGTAAATAAATAATCTGTCTAGTAAAGGCAAACCTATTTTATTTGCTTACAGTTTGGTATATATATATAAAAAGCACAAAGTTTCCTCAACATTGCTGTTTTTAGGGTTGAATATAGTCCCAGAGGGTGAGTGGGATAGAAATAGGAACATGGCATGCAGAGAGACTATACAAGCTTGCAACCTCCCACCACCAAAGAATGCTTAGTGCCATACAGTATTAACTGGGGTGCAGGGAAGGCCAGTCTTTCTCAAATAATTTAGGGATTGCTCTCTGAAGTTTGTCAAGCAAACCCGGGAACTTTTGCATTCTTCCGGCCTGCACAGGTATCTGCTTGGAGTACTCCTACAGTATATGGTCTTGCAGAGAAGAGGATTGCAGAAGAGCTAGATCCCAGAAAATTTTCAAGCATCACCTCCTACAAGTGCAAGAATGGTCCATCCTGATGAGTAAGGAATCAAGCAAGCGTGTCAGGAAGTCTTCACAGATAAGCAAGGAGCTCCTGAAAGAGTCCAAACTTAAAGAGGAAACATACAATAAGTGGAAGCAAGGTCAGGTCACACAGAAGGAATATAAAGACACTGTCCAACAATGCATGGACAGTGTTAGGAATTGCCCACCAGGAGTTGAATCTGATAAGGGACATGAAGGGCAACATGAAAGGCTTCCACAGATAGATAAGGAGCAAAAGTAAGACAAGCAAAAACATAGGCCGACAGCTGAAAGTGGTGGGAGACTCAGTAACAAAAGACATAGAAAAGGCTGAGGAATATGATGTCTTCTTCAGTGCAGTCTTTACTGCTTACACCAGCCTTCAATACTCTCTGCTCCCGGAGGCAAGTGAGAAAATCAAAAGCAAAGACAACTTAGCCTTGGTGGAGGAACAACAGTTTAGGGAGCACTTAAACAAACTGCACATACTTAAGTCAATGGGGCCTGATGGGATGCACCCATGAGTCCTATGGGAGCAGGCAAATGTCATTCACGATTATCTTATCATTATCTATGACAAATGAGAGAGGTTCCTGAAGACTGGACAAAAGCAAATGTTACTTCTGGAAGGGCAAGACGGGCGTCTCAGGGAACTGTAGGCTGCCCAGACTCACCTCAATCCCTGCCTAGGAGCGTGGTGGAAGTAAATCCTCCTGGAAACTATTTCCAAGCACATGAAGGACAAGAAGAGGATGGAGAGTATTTCACAGATTTGTGAAGTGGAAATCATACCTTGCCTACATCATAGGTAATGAGATGATTGACTTGGTAGATATGGAGAGAGCAGTGGATTTGTTTATCATGTATATCAGTATCATTAATGATAAACTGATGAAGTATGGGCTTGGCAAATGTACAATGAGGTGGACTGAAAAGTAGCTGAACTGCTGGGCTCAGAGCTTTGGGATCAGCAGCAGAAAGTACAGTTGGAGGTAAGTCAATAGTGGTTCACCCCAGGGGCCAATACTGGGACAAATTCTGCTTAACCTCTTGATAAATGACCTAGACAATGGGGCAGAGTGTACGCTCAGCAATTTTGCTGATGATACAAAACTGGGCACAGTAGCTGATACACCAGAATATTGTGTCGCCATCTGGAGAGACCTGGACAGGCTGAAGAAATGCGCCAACAGGAACCTCATGAAGTTCAACAAAAGAAAACACCAAATCCTACACCTTGGGAGGAATAATCTCAGACACCAGTACAAGCTGGGGGCCAAATAGTTAAGAAGCAGCTTTACAGAGACAGCTGAGAGATCCTGATGGACAAGAAATTGAACATGACCCAGAAATGAACCATTGCAGGAAAAGATGCCAGAAGCCTTCTGGGCTACACTAGCAAAGCATTGCCAGCAGGACGAGGGAGGTGATCCTTCCCCTCTACTCAGCACTGGTGAAAGCCGTATCTGGAGAGTTGTGTCCAATTCTGGGTTCCCCAGAACAAGAGAAGTGGACTTGGAGTGTTGTGTGCAGGGCCATGAAGGTAATTAAGGGACTGGAGCATCTGACACACAAAGAGAGAGCTGTGACTGTTCAGCCTGGTGAAGAGACGACTCAGATGAATCTCATCTATGTGTGCAAATATTTGACGATGAAGAGGGACCGATGAAGCAACACTCTTAGCTATGGTGCTCAGTTAAACAGTTCAAAGTGAGAGACTGGAATTTCCGCTTCAACAGAAGGAGATATTTTTCCGCTGTGAGGGTAGTCAAATACCAGCCCAGGGTGCCCAGGCAGGTTGTGGAGTTTCTGTCCTCGGAGACATTCAAAACCCAATTGGATGCAGACCTGAGCAAGCTGCTTTAGCTGACCTTTCTTTGAACCAGTGTGGGTATACTAGATGGTCCTTTCTAATCTCAATAATTCTGTTATTCTGTGATTATTTGGTGTTAGGAGCTGGAAACATGCTGTCCTATTCAACTTGTTCTGGTAGATTCAGCCATTGTCCAGAGTATCTTAAATTCAGCAGTAAATTAGGTAGTTAGTGTCCTATTTCATCTGATACCGACTATATTCTTTGATTGTTTTGGGTTAAAACATGCTTCTGTAAAAATTAACTTCATATTTTGCTTAATTACACTTTTTGTAAATTTTCTAAAGATTGTGAGTGCAACCTACATTCACAACAGACAAAAAAAAGCAATTCTCAAAGTAAATTGAGAGGTTTCTAGGCCTTTTTAAACAACAGCAGCAAGTGACCAATTTCACCCAGTCTTAGTTAAAGACATGAAACTTTCTTATAGGCATCATTATCTGTTCAAACTGATGTTACACATCTTGATGTATTTGGAGGTACTGAAACAGTATAGGAGTAATATGATCAAATCAAATAGACATATCCTAACAAGCAAAAAGTAAAGCAGGTGAATCCGGCCTGTTCTCCATTTTCTCACAGGTCAGGCTGTCCAACGTAGATACAGCCATTTTCAGTGCAGGTTTCAAAGTACAATAATAAATATCTTGGGATGAAGCATACCTAAATTTTCATTGGTGCTCAAAATACCTAAATCTCTAAACTTCATCTTACTTCTTTAGAGTAGAACTGTGTCCTCTGNTTCCAACTCCTGTGATTCTGTGATCCCTCCCAGGAAGTACCCATGGAGAATTAAATTTTCTACTTCAGTCTGACTGAGAGTTTGAACTTTTCTAAGTTTTCATTTTCTCAGTGTCTTTATCTGCATTGCATATCCATGGAGCAACACGGCTCAACAGCATTCACAAAATGCTGGGTTAAGGAACAAAACGGAATAAAAATTTCCAAGTATAATCCATCATTCCCATGGCCACTCTCCTCACTAGTTAGGACAGACACCTTGGTGGTGATCTCAGCGTGCTGTGATCTACATATACACGTCCTGTGTTAGTTTCTTCCAGTTCCTTTTTGTTTTCTATTAAAGGGTTTCTCTGCTCTCTGGGAGACATTTTTAAACCGCTTAATTGTTCTGGACCTCTGACCCCTCAGTGAGGATATCCTCCTGACAATAGCACAAACCTTGGTGCATGGCCAGTCCAGTGACAGCAGCTCTTTGTCTTTGCATTACAATATCTCACTTTAAATTTGTTATTCACCAGTGTACATATTTCACATGCTCCTTTAGGAGGAACGTGCATCCTCCAGCTTCTTTTGTTTTAATTTCTGATTTTATCAATAGATCAAGCTGCTCTTTCTCTTGTATTCATTGATTCATTATGCTTTCCATGGTTTGAAAACTTCTAATTTTTTTATTATTTTAGGGATTAATTCTGAATCTTGCAGTAATCTATTGCTCTCTAAACTTTTCTACCGTGCCAGTTGTCAAAAATAACAAAACCAAGAGAAAGGAAGCCTCTGTGAGAGAGACTGTGTATATAAAGGTGTGGTGGGTTGATACCTGCTCCTCCATGGCCCACCATGTTCTTCAGGGGAACAGCCTGCTTCACCACGGTCTTCACCATGGGCTGCATGGGAATGTCTTCTTCAGTGCCTGGATATCTCCTCCCCTTCCTTCTTCACTGACCTTGGTGTCTGCAGAGTTGTTTCTCACATATTCTCACTCCTCTCTCCTGGCCACTGTTGTACAGCAATTTTTACCCTTTCTTAAATATATTATCGTGGAGGAGCTACCACCACTGCTGATGCCACCACTGCTACCACCACTACCACCACTGCTACCACCACTGCACCACTTCCAGACACGTACATACACATATAAATATGCACACATATATATTTATATATAACTGGATTACACTTCACTAGGAGAAAAGCTTTTACTCAAGAGAATTGTATATATTCAAGAGAATTATATAGGCTGTCTTTCTTGAATTAGTCCTTGTTTAGCCTCAAGGTCTTTAGAAATGGAATAATGTTCTAGAGGAAAAGTTAAAGTACATTTTAAAGTATGAAGTAAGTGTGTGAATTAACTTGAACATCCCAGAGAAATTCTAACTCAGTCAATTATACCTTCTATTACACCTTCTGTTTCAGCTCCCCCTTTTTATGCTTGAGTGAATGATTATGGAAAATGTAAAGAAATATTTATAAAGTTAATTGTAAGCACATCTTTGGATTACAGGATAAAAATATGACTAACAACTGAAAGTACACAAGGGGGCTGGCATAATATTGCAGAGGCGAGTTAATTTCTGATGCTTCCTAAACTTTAAGAGTATTCCTTTGCAACCTAAGAATGATATATAAACATAGGTGCATGTAGATGGCTAAAATATAAGGTAAAGATGTTAGCCTTCAATAGTCAGACATGAAAGTGCTACTTGTCTTAGAATTCAAAATGTTTTAAGTTTCAAACCAGCTAAAATTGAAATTGGAAGTGACAATAAGGACATGCTTTGTGTTTAAACAACAAAGGAGATGTTAACTTTTAGAACAGAGAACAAGGTACTGACTAAACTAACTGCATCTTTAAAGGTGCTGGACACAATTCTAGGAAGCTTATCAAAAGTATCCATTTTTAAAAACAATTAGGTATAGAACATCAAAGAAAAAAATCTTGCCAAGATTTTAATTAACTTCTGCAAATAATGAAACCTGTGTTTCATGTAGACATTCTTAGTTTGCCTGTTGCCATGCTGTTACACCTAACAAATACATTCACATACATACACTTGTCTATNCTGCTCTTTCTCTTGTATTCATTGATTCATTATGCTTTCCATGGTTTGAAAACTTCTAATTTTTTTATTATTTTAGGGATTAATTCTGAATCTTGCAGTAATCTATTGCTCTCTAAACTTTTCTACCGTGCCAGTTGTCAAAAATAACAAAACCAAGAGAAAGGAAGCCTCTGTGAGAGAGACTGTGTATATAAAGGTGTGGTGGGTTGATACCTGCTCCTCCATGGCCCACCATGTTCTTCAGGGGAACAGCCTGCTTCACCACGGTCTTCACCATGGGCTGCATGGGAATGTCTTCTTCAGTGCCTGGATATCTCCTCCCCTTCCTTCTTCACTGACCTTGGTGTCTGCAGAGTTGTTTCTCACATATTCTCACTCCTCTCTCCTGGCCACTGTTGTACAGCAATTTTTACCCTTTCTTAAATATATTATCGTGGAGGAGCTACCACCACTGCTGATGCCACCACTGCTACCACCACTACCACCACTGCTACCACCACTGCACCACTTCCAGACACGTACATACACATATAAATATGCACACATATATATTTATATATAACTGGATTACACTTCACTAGGAGAAAAGCTTTTACTCAAGAGAATTGTATATATTCAAGAGAATTATATAGGCTGTCTTTCTTGAATTAGTCCTTGTTTAGCCTCAAGGTCTTTAGAAATGGAATAATGTTCTAGAGGAAAAGTTAAAGTACATTTTAAAGTATGAAGTAAGTGTGTGAATTAACTTGAACATCCCAGAGAAATTCTAACTCAGTCAATTATACCTTCTATTACACCTTCTGTTTCAGCTCCCCCTTTTTATGCTTGAGTGAATGATTATGGAAAATGTAAAGAAATATTTATAAAGTTAATTGTAAGCACATCTTTGGATTACAGGATAAAAATATGACTAACAACTGAAAGTACACAAGGGGGCTGGCATAATATTGCAGAGGCGAGTTAATTTCTGATGCTTCCTAAACTTTAAGAGTATTCCTTTGCAACCTAAGAATGATATATAAACATAGGTGCATGTAGATGGCTAAAATATAAGGTAAAGATGTTAGCCTTCAATAGTCAGACATGAAAGTGCTACTTGTCTTAGAATTCAAAATGTTTTAAGTTTCAAACCAGCTAAAATTGAAATTGGAAGTGACAATAAGGACATGCTTTGTGTTTAAACAACAAAGGAGATGTTAACTTTTAGAACAGAGAACAAGGTACTGACTAAACTAACTGCATCTTTAAAGGTGCTGGACACAATTCTAGGAAGCTTATCAAAAGTATCCATTTTTAAAAACAATTAGGTATAGAACATCAAAGAAAAAAATCTTGCCAAGATTTTAATTAACTTCTGCAAATAATGAAACCTGTGTTTCATGTAGACATTCTTAGTTTGCCTGTTGCCATGCTGTTACACCTAACAAATACATTCACATACATACACTTGTCTATGTAAACTGCTTGGGCATAAGCAATGTAGCTGTGGCATGTCTGTATGTATTTTCAAAATATAAGTCATACCATCTAAATGGTTTGGATTAATTTCCACTTGAAAGCTATACTTTCATTTCAGTTGTCCCATAGGAAGATATTTGTTCTTTAAAGGGGAAACCATTAGACATTCTTCAATTTCTGCAAAGACTCTGTTCTCCTTTCTCTAAAAATATTTATCCTCTCACGTTGATGGTAATGGGACCTTACTAACACAGCTTCTAGAGAACTCCCTGAAAGAAAATTACTATTATATTTGAAATAATATTATTACTACTAATATCATACTAAAAAAATGGCTTTGCTGTTAAATTTATTTTTTCTGAGTGATTCAGAGCCTCAGTTTCATTTACAGACAGAGCCAATAACCAAATTATAAACCAGTATAACAACTAACTACAGGTTAATAAAAAAAATTAAATTGTTCAATATTTAATTAAATATTAATTCAATTTAATTAAGGATTTGTAAGAAGAAGCTCAAATTTGTGATGCTTAGGTAATGATCATTAGAAGATTAAATATTTTTGAAAGAGAAAAGATAAAGCATTAGTTAGCACAGAAACAGGGCTTTGCAATCCGTCTTTGACTCAGCCTTGTCTAGGTGACTCCATCCATCTATTACTCTGTATAATCTGTCACAGTAACACCTAAATGAAAAAAACAAAGAAGAATCTTTAAGTTTATGAGTTGTTTCCTATAATTATATTGCCTTTGATCTTCAATAATCTTTAAGTGTTTTGTAAAAAAAAAAACCAAACCAAACTTAATTAATTTTTCTTCTCCTGAAAAACAAACAAAGAAAAGAACTGTAATGTTTCTTCATTCTGAAACGTTTATTATTATAAAGGAAATGTCACGTTTTGCCAAAAAGCTTAATAAAGACCAGTGAGTGCAAGAGATAAGAATTTAGCAATGTCAAGAATAATAATTAATGTCCTTCCTTGCAAAATGGAACAATAATAAGTAAAGTGGGTTTGGTTTTTTTAATGATTTTTAAGTGATTTGGTTTTGGTAATAATTAGTCAAAATCCTGAAAATAATTTCCTCATATTTTTTCCTTCATACTTCCTTATTTTATTCTGTTCTCAGAATGTTCAGTAAATCAACATTTGAATGTGAAAAGATGATTTAGAGTCTTTCTCTTTCTCTCATCGGTGCTGGTATCTACGATTCTTTCTGTGTCATTTGCTAACTAAAAACGATTATGTCAGAGTGTAGCTCTCCTGATAAACATCATATATCTTTTATATGTCCAAGAGAATGGAGTCCATGCAATAAGCAGTTCTAGCATTTTAAATTAGATTAAAAAAACATATATTCAGAAAAAAACATATATTCTCAGCTTTTAAGAAGTATTAATAATTTAGAGCATAGGATTTTTTGAACAAGATCGTCAGATACAATTCTGATAAAATCCTTCACATTTAATGTGATTACTTCTTTTCCCAATGTCATCAACATTTACAAAGAGGAGCGAGTAAGAACAAGGTAAAATATGTAGAAAATAAAAGGAGAAATAAAAACCCAGCATCCCAAGATAGCAATTTTTGTAGCTGTATTTAGTAAAGTACCTTTTTTAAAGACCAGAAATTTCAAACCCATTTTTATTTCAAAAATCAGAAAGGGAAAATTTATCTTTAGTTTGCTAAAAATAAAAAGAAACCACTATCTACCTCATAATTTAAATGCAATGCAAGAAAGTCTCAGCTCTCTTGTCAATTTGCTCATCTCTGGAAGGCCGTTATTTGCAAACACAACACAGTCTCCTGTAAGAATTTAGAGATTCAACATAATGGTAATACTGAAGTCCCCACTTTTTCTTTGTAATGGAAATTATTAATCTGAAATATCATTACTCAGCCACAGTGCCAGCTGTTGGCCTAGGTGACTTGGGCTGTAGTTGTGGCTACGTTCCCAGAGGAGCCAAGACCCACCTGCTGGGACATCACCAGCTGCCATTTCAAACCACACCAGGCTCAGCGCTCGACCATGTGTCACAGTCAGGGAGCCTGGGAAGCTCCAGTGACAGCCCTCTGCTTCCCATCTGGAGGCACCTTCCTCCTGTCCTTCAGACACCAGGGAAGTGGAGGAGACTCAACTGCTCTCTATGTCACCTCCAAATTACTCTGAAGTGGAACGACAAGTTAAACTACTGCTAGGGCGACAGGCAGCTTTCCTTACAATTGACCTGTCCCCAAAGGCAATTAAGCACCACAAGAGACAACTAAGGGAGGCTGTATAATCCAACTACTGCTCATTTTTAAGCACAGATTATGTCAACAGTTCAGATATTATTGGTTCTGCCTTAGGAAAAAGGACTACACTAGTTCCTGTTTTGGAAGTCCTGTATTTTCTATAACTCTGTGTAGCCCACATATCCTTCGTGACTTCAAACATGGCTATTTAAGTATTCCTGAAAAACTCCTGTTCATTTGAGAAGTCACAATGAATAGACTTCCAACCAATTTTATTTTTTTTAAATTACCATGCTTACCATAAAATAGATATATATAGCTAAGATATGCAAAAAGACATAATCAAATATGTGAAAATACATGTGGACATCTGTTTTTAAGTGATTTTAATAATTAAATTCAAAGAGATGGGCAACTGTGGTCAGAAAAACTAAAAGGTAGCACTGGTGTTGTGATGTAATTGGAATTGTAGGTTATGCTTGCAGAGTACTAGACATTATTTTGAGACAATCAAAAAGCTTTTGACAAACATATCAAAATGAATTTAATTCAAATTATCAAATTGAAATGAATACCAACCAAAACTCCCTTCTACAGTTCCAGTAAATGTTTTGGAATTTCACTTTAAAATTTCAATAAAAACATAGAAAGCAAATTGGAATCTTATAAACAAGAACTTGAAATTATAATTTTCAGCCTGCTTGCAAATTTGTATCCTATTTCTTGGATATTTCAAGCTCGGTATGTTCCCTGTATTGAGCATATTTGTAAACTTCCTGAAGCTAATGTAACTGTTTACATGCTTAGTTAATGAGGATTCCCACATACCTTCTTAATTTGTGGCCTACAAGAAGTAGCTCTCATTAGAACTATTTGCAGACTACTCTTTTTGTGTTTATTGCAGGCTCAATTCATCATTCACTAAAATACACAGTCCCAATGACCATTCCAAGAATCAGATAAATTCCCAAGTCATTTCGAATATAAAGTTTAGAGAAATCCAGTAGTATTTGTAATACCTTTTTCCCTTGAAATTTCTTAGAAACTAATTTATCCTAACAGTGTTAACAAAATTTGGTATTCATGCACTGCATTAATGGCTTCCTCATTGAGAAGTAGGAGTCAAATGTGATTTCTAACCCCTGCTCCAATGATCGCTTAATATGAAACACCAAACCATTCCTTGGAAATAAACATTGGTCTGCTTTGTGGTAAGGGAACATATTAACCAACTGACTCACTGTGATTCAACTAATGTTATCTTGCAGGACAAATAGAACAATGCTGATAAGAAAGGTAGGCTTTTTTTTTCCAATCCCTTCTGTTTTCTCTGTTTGTAGGTCCTAATGTTTTAAATCTTGCAGAGCTGAAATTTAAGTTTGTTGGTGAAAAGGAAAAAGGCCATGACAGGTTAGAGAGTACTTTGAGTGATGATGTCCACATGTTGGCCATGACACAAGAGCAGAGCAAGTCATCGAAAGAACCTGGCTCTCTGCCCAGCTGAGATTGGAGGAAATTAGAGATTTGCTCCTCCTTATACCTTGTAGACAGACACAATCCTTGGAACATGACCTCAAAGTTAGTGTCTCAAGCTAGAGTCTGAGCAATATTTAACATTGTTTGGTACTTGACTGAGGATTCGTGCTTGCATGCTTCACTTCCACGTGAAAGTGGAACACTGAATTCATCAACTCATTTCAACTTTTTTTTGGTTTGAATGTTATCTTCTAATATCAGAAAACATGCTGCTGGCCTCTCATCGTTAATTAAGATTTTACAAGGAATGTATTTTGTTTCCCTAAGAAAAATAATTACCTTGTATAGAATACCTGTCATTGTTAAAAGCACCACGGAACAATGCCAGAAAAAATCAGGCAAGACAAGGTATACAGTGGATGGCATTAAAAAAGTTGCCTAAACTCTATCCGCACTTTTTAGATCACTAAGACAGACTTGACATATGTACATACCACAAAAACTAAACAGATGAAGTGCATAGTTACTGCTACTGGTATTAATTTCAGGGTTGCTTTTTAGTTAAAACTTCTGATCAGTATTTCAGTAGGTGCACAGACTCTGTTAGCCAAACATTATGAAATGCTTTATAATAAATGTAAATACTATGTTCTGATTCCATTTAACATCAATGTCAGGTACATAGTTCGATTTAATGGTCTGCGCAGGAAATTCACCTTATCTCAAAAGTCTACCAAATTCAGTAACTGGACATTATTATTTTGAGCCAGTAACAATCAATATTTTACAGCTGATGCAAAAGTTTTAAAACTGTATAGCAAACATAACAGAGTAGAAACCCATTGGGATGACTCCAAATGCGTGATATACTTAACTTCTTTAGTGCCCAGCAACCAAATACGTTATAATAAATAAGAGTTAAAAAATACTGAAAAATACTTCTGGAAGAAAAATCATACCAGAACATTTAAGACAGATGCAGAATTAAATGAAGAATACCACATGCAGAATCTGTAGAAAAAGCAAGATCTGACAACAAAGTGGTGTATTTGCTCAAGTAAGATTTGGATCCACTTAAAAAAAATGCAGTGAAATTATAGTTAGCCATAAGAAAAGGTTGCTCTAGCCAAAAGCTGAAATAGGATGAGAACAGCCAAAGAAATGGATATTTCTCAAATTCACATAGCAAAACCTTTTGAAGAATGAAACTAATGTTCAATCATTTCTGAATTTCTACTCAAAGAGGTAGATATACGTGGTCCATAGTGATTCAGAAGATAAATATTTATCAAAAAAGGAAAGAGTCTCATCTGCAAAACTTGGCATTTCACATCTGTTGGGAGCTGAATCAAAACAAATCCTGTCGTGCAATGAATGTTTCCTGTAAAAGTGCAGCATGAGCCAGGTTCTCTCTTACAAATGTCATCTATACACATTACGTATGGCTACACCCTGCTCTCAGGGTCTGCTGCCGGTTACCAGACAGTGGCATAGAAAGAGGGATTTTGATGGTAAGCACCAGGTAATTTTGTCCCCCAAACTACTATAAATACTAGCACAAATACAATAGCCTAAAGAAAAAAAAAAAAAAAAGAAAGAAAAAAGGGGGGAAAAAAAAAGGCAGACCATGCCAAAAAAAGCAGTGCCAGCTCAGCTGCTGAAAATATTTCCTGAAAATAGTTTGGGAGCTGGGGCTACTGGGAGCAGGGCAGGGAGCATTCACTCCTCACCTACACAGCTTTAAGTGATGCAACACAAAGACATGTAGGCTACACACACCTCGTAAGAACAGCTACTGTACTTTAAAAAAAAAAAACAAAAACCAAAAAACAAAACCCTCTAAATAAATATGAATTAATTCGAAGACACACACACACCCACACCCAAAATCTTAGTTATTACTTCTATGACATTTTATGAATGTTCAATTAACGGAGATCTTCCAACAGATATTACAGTTTCAGGACATCAGAACAAGAATTAATCCAATCTCCTGCAAATAAAAGATGACCAAATTTTATTTCTCCATAACCTACAGCAGGTCTTGCCTAAGTGCAGCAATTAAAAAGGTTGTAGCATTAAAAGCTAACCTCTGTGTCATTTTAAAATTATTCATAGAAAAGTTAAAGTTATTCACCCTTAACAGAGCTTTGTTGAACCCTGTGTTACTAATAAGTGAGACTCAGTAAAGCTAGCATGTTCCAGGTGCTCCATTAAACTAAAGATTGATTTTTGGTACTGTACCATGGCTACTTTCTTCCTTTTAGCTGTGCTTATAGCTTGCTAATGAAAACTGATCTCAGTGCTGAAAGTGCATGAGCTAAGATTGTGCAGTACAGTAAGTTAGAAATCAGAAAGCAAACCCACAGATTCTTTATTCTTCTTTTTCCATGGTCTCATCAAAGATAGAAGGTTTTTCTGGGACTTAATTATACACAGATAATAGACTCCAATAATTTTCAGTTTTCAAAACAGCAATGGGAATAACTTTACTGTATTTTTGACTTCATTTTTTTAAATACAAAATCTTTTACTGCAGTAAATATTGCTTTGCTTTTTGCAGTGAGAATTAATAAATCATCCTTAATGTTAATGCTTTAGCTATTTTTTGTTTCATTCAGCAATTTTTCTTGGGTATTCATTTAATTCTGTTAGGACTTCATAGTAATTAAAACTAATAAATTAAAAATAATAAATACCATTTTAGGTAAAAAATTAGAAAGTCTTTGTTGATTTTTTTTTTGTAATTATTGTACCTTCGTACCTTCCTATATTGGTACATAAAACACTAATTTTCACATAAAAGATGTATGAGCCTTGTATTACACAAAGGCTTACATTTAAATAGTTGTAAATAAACATAATAATAACATTGACTTTAAGAGAAGAAAGAGAGGGATAATTAAATACTGATAAATGCCTCTATCTTTCTCTCTGACTCACTACTTAGAAAGTATTGCAGGATATCAAGAAGAAATTGAGCCATGATTTCGTGTGACTACTAAAATCAAAACAGCATAAGCACAGAACAGAATAAAAAGAGAAGTGACGCATCAGTCTGTTACCTAGATTGACAGATAAGTAACTGATTATCCATTTAACCCCAGTTGCTGAAATGGAATTTTTTTTACAAATATTTCTTAACTCTTGCTGGTTACACAATTGACTCAGTTTTTCTTCAGATTTGCATCATAATGCATCACTGTATTTTAATGCCTATATATTTTCATAGCATATTTAAAACTGATTACTAAGTAAATCTTGTCAATGGTGCAAATCAGTACAACTTTGAAACTCTGACTTTCTGCTTTTGGGTTTCTTCAGGAGTAACAGGCTTTAAAAGAACGCAACCCAAAATGGTGAACCTGTTAAAAGACAAGTATTTCCATCTGCAAGCAGACAATGGGCTTGACACTACCGAGATATCATATGAAATACTGCAATCGTAACTGTTTTACTCAACAGCACTAAGTACCTAGCATATGTGCCTTCAAACTACGCTTCAGTTAAAGCACCTTTAGAATTCAAATTTATGACTAAATGTTGTCATTCAGTGAAGGTAAAAGATATTCACATGTGATATATCTGATACAGATATAAACCCCCTGAAAATCAGGATTCTTCTTTGACAGAATTTGTTTGCTTTTTGGAAGTACTTTCCAGTAAATAGCAAGGTTTTGGCCCTGTCTATCTTCTTCGTGTGCTCTTGGCTACTTCACTGCTGAGAGAATTAGCAAATCTCCTAAGATCACATTTACAAGGTCAGTTACAAGGTTATTACAAGGTTGGTGGCCACATTGCTTCCAGCAATGCAGCTTTTCTGAACATGTTGCACGTCCACCAAAAATCCTGGCAGATTTTCCCTATCCCAGTGAGACTCCTCTGTTGACATCACCCAAAATTAATTGAACCATCAAGAGTCCATTTGAACAAAACACAATAAAGCTCTATAAATTGGCTTTTTCAACAATGCTTTACTTAAGAGTATTTATTACCCATTCTACTGTCAAATCACTCCAAATGAGACTCTTAAGAATATCATAAATGATTTTCCTATGTCCCTTGATGTAACTAACTCCACTTTTAAACATACATTTTCTGAAGCATGGGAGTAATTTTTAAGCAATCTACGTGCAAGCTTGTCATCTTCAATGGGAATGTTTGTTTGTTACAATTGTCATGACTTAATTTTATTCATTGGTTTTCCTAAGTGTATCATCTAGTACTCATTGTACAACAACAGTCGTCCACTAAGAATGCTGGTGGCTACTGAATATTTTACAATCTGCCTTTAGAGTACACGCATAGCTCCTGTTCTCTGAGATACACACCTGCATCACTACCACCAAGAAATAAAATGTGCTGACCTGTTATGGCTGGTGAAGAAATGAAAAACATCGTCTAAAATTGAACTCGGCAGTAAAGAAGCAACATCGTTAGCAAAGGAAATAATTTTTAAAGGCTTCCATTGTCATTTTAATATGCTTTGGTTAAGAGCGCAGTCCCATTCTCACAAATCAGATAGGTCCATAAAGACAGCAAGCTCAGACTTGAGTATGCCCCGAATGCATGGACTCGTGTCTGAACACGCCCAGCTCTTTGATATCTCACGACATGACTTACATGTAACATGTCACACGTTACAAGCACAGCAGCTGCACACGTCGATGTATGTCCTTTCTTGTATAAAAGATTGAGGAAAAAGACCTTTCTCGAAGAAAAGTTTAGACAGCTTTTGGCACTAAATCTGAGTGTCACGGGCAGTAATGCTTAGCCACAAAATTTTGCCTCATTCAGGTGGACTGCAGGCTTTGATCACTTCTCAAATGACACCTGTCTGATACAGTTAGACTAAAAAATGTCATTGCTTGGACACGCCTTACCAACACATTGCTTCACAGGTTCAACACAAATCAGATCTACCACCTACCTCCCACACCAGTTTTCCATTAAAAAAAAAAAAAAACAAAAAAAAACCATCGGCAGCACCCGGGGGTTCCTCATTCACTTTCTATAGCCTATAGTGGCAGAACACCTAAAACTTCCTGACATCCAGGACAAGTAACTCTGCTCCTGTGGCACAAGAGAGTTGTCATAGGGTAAGATAGGTTCTCAGGCTACTAAAACAAGGGAATATACTTGTCAGCTGACCTGAAATCCTAGAGTAAATTCCTCTAGGAAGTAGGAGCACATCTGAAGACAAGACTCACTTATACAATCACAATTCTTTTTCTTTTTTAAATATAGCGTGTTTCTTGACATTAAATATTAAGAGCAGTACTTCCATAGCAAGCACAAGCTTCTTGATTGTGTTGCTTGTCTTCAAAAGGAAAGAACAAATGACATAAGTATCGTTTCTCAGATTGTTTAAAGCAATACTAGCAGGCAGTAAGATACTATGAGTACATCAGAGCTCTTGTCTCTAAGTAGACAAGAATACATACCCTTTTCAAAACTAAACATAAAAGAATTACGGAATATGGTGAAATGAAAGAAAAAATAAAACATGGATGTAGCCAAAATATTTGAAGGGCTAGAATTGTCACAAGCTAACCTTTGACCCAAGGTTACCAACACCAATAGAGAGAAAGGAAAGATTCCTAAGTCCACCGTGAGTAGAAAAATTCTATCTCCTAAAATTCATTGAAGGCAAAACTTATAAAAACTTATTTTTTGTGTAAGTATTAAAGTCTTCAATGCAAGTTTCATACAGACTCTGTACCTAGAATTCAGTTTTACTCAGCATAAATAGATAATTTGGGCTTCATTTAGTTCACTAGCCAGCATATCAAGGATAAGTCTACTGGAAAAAAATCCACAAAATTTTTCGTGGAGTACAATATTTCATACTAGCTTTTTACATAATACTCTAAAAGCTAAGAATTTTTACTTTGGTCATGTAAAAGTGCAAGAAGGAAGAAAATCAAAGGTTACATCTTCAATGTTTGCTCTGGTCATCCAAAAGAAGTCTAGTGTTTAATCTAACAACATGAGAACTTACAGACCTACCTTACTACTATAAAAATGTTCCAGCATGCAATCAGAAGTGCTTATGTCTACAAATGCAGAATAAAAGCTGAATCTCCAGTAAGGTTGAATAAACATAGGGATTATAAAGATGCTCTGACGATCTTAACTTTTTGCATGCTGTTCTGAAATACATAGTATTACTAGCATTAATTATTAACAGGCTAACTGCAACAAATTATGAACCAGAATATTTTCAGGAGTCATCTTTCACGTCTCTTTGGAAAGTATTCCTCAGATCAGTCTATCAGAAGGATTTATTTCCGAGACATACTTCTACATAAACAGAAAACTATGTATAATAGTATTAGAGGTTTTACAAATATTCTCCTTTTTATGTATTACTGTCACCAAAGACCATACATGCTGAAATG
Organism: Chionis minor; assembly: GCA_013398295.1. Classification (NCBI taxonomy): domain Eukaryota; kingdom Metazoa; phylum Chordata; class Aves; order Charadriiformes; family Chionidae; genus Chionis; species Chionis minor. The sequence continues at coordinate 23,751 of VZSF01007530.1, read as the reverse complement.
TAGGTCTACAGAACTTGTGATTAGGCTTGTCAAAATTATATTCCCTCCATCACCTTATCTTCCATATGTATTAAAAATACAAACATTTTTAAAATCTCATGCCAAATTTAATCCTCAAGTAGGATTGTATTTCAAAGTTAAATGAATTCATTGCTGACTAACTTAGAAGTCAATATAGTCAGATTGTTATAAACCCACATGAGTTTCTCTGGGAATAAGGTGTTTTCATGTGTATAGCTCATTGGAGATCAAAAAATCCAAACACACACTGTAATTTAATAGCAGAACAGTTTGTATGCATGTGAGAGTTATGAAACAGGAGATTTTAACCCCAGGACCTCCTCTCCTTTCAAGTCCTCTTGCTCCAGATCCCACACAGTTTATTTCTTCATCTGATTTCACTTATCCTTCTGTGCTATATGCTTACACAAGTTACCTGAAAATATGTGAAAATTCCGATCATAAAGAAGTGCTTCTATTTGCATAGTATTATTTCCAACTTTAGTCAAGAAGAAGAAAAGAGCAACCAAAGTGTAAGTATAAACACAAATTCCATTTGGAATGTTTTCAATTTGCTTATATAGTAAAAAAAAATGAGGTATCTGTGAGAATAGCTGTGATTATGGCTTAAGAAATCTTTTTTGGAAATACTATTTCAATAGGGAATACATTGAAAAATCTACATTAGCCGTACAAAAATCCATTTAATCAAAGTCTTCTCTTGCACAATACTTTACTCAAATATTATGATGAATTTTTTTGCAATTTATTTTATTACTAAATTGAGTATATAGCAGGTTGAGAAATACTGTAACAAAACTTAGGACAGGTTACATGGCTCATTCTCTCACTGGGAGAAAAAGGTGGGTTATGAATCTGCAACGCATTATTTGGTTGGAAACTACCACCTTCAGCACAGTGTTAGATTCCTTTCATTTACCGTGGAATGAAAACACAGGCAGAAGCAATTATTGAAATGCTCCTAGTACATTGCAAAAAAGTCTATAACTTTCCTCATACTTAATTTCCTACTTTAGTCATATACTAGATTATCCATGTGGCCACTAGAAACCTTTCTGAATTTCAAAAAAGCTCCTTCTGCAGGATATAGTTCAACATTCTTTTTGTCTTAAAAGAATGCAGAAAAGGGAGAAAGATAACTTAATAGTACTATGAAAAAATAAAACACAGAGACTTTCCTAAGAAACTCATTAAAATGTATGAATTACAATGTGGTAAAACAGCCAGAAAACTTTTATATACATTTACATTATATAACATATATATTCTATCTACTAGACAATATTATATATTAATATATATGTGTGCATATATGTATTGCATACATTTTTATATATATAATATATATGTATAATTTTATACACACGTATAATTTCCCCTGCCCCGTATCCCCTCCATGTTTTTTTCATCATATTAATTTTTAATTTCACTCTAATTATATTTTGGGAGTGAAAATGACTCAACAGTTTTATGAGAGTTGCTTTTGCCTGTTACTTATTTGCCCTATCATCATTGACTTTGTGTGTTGTATTACCTTTAAGTTATATTGCTGCTAAGATCTTAATAAAATATTTTCCCTAGCTACGGCTACCCGTATCCAATCTATTTCATACTTTTTTCTATAATTATAGAAGAATGTGAGATCTTTTTCATAAATCTAATAAATCTTTCCCTGATTAATTGTTTGAGTGTGCCTATCTTCTACATTGATATAACTTGTAAGCATGTATTTGAACTGACATTTTTCCCTAAAAGAAAATCAAACCAAAACAGCTTTCTTTGCCAGATTCATGTTACAGAACAATGAAACAAAAAACCTACTCTGGAATGCTAGTGACAAGAGGAAGAGGAAAATGTTTTTTTCCACTTCTAGCCTCATCTATTCCACACTTCTGATAAATCTAATCAAGATCCTTTCCTTGTATGAGACATATCTGGGGTCTGAGTTCAAAATGGAACAATTAAGCACTTAGCTGTTGTAGGTCAGAACTCTGAGATATTTACAAAGCAAAATCGTTATAGTCATCCATTAGATCATGTAAAAATGATTTTTTTTCTTTACAAAACAAATTAGTCTTGCCAGAAGAAAAAAAAATAAAAATGTTCCACATGAACAAGCTCTTCCCTGTGAATACAGGAGAGAGAATAAATAAAAAAAACAAAACTGTCATTTTCAATAAAGATGAGATAAAGCAGCGTGAAAGACAATGCAAGTTCTCAGAGGTAACGTGAATGGGGCCAGTGTCAGGGGAATTACCCTATTTCCTGACTGCTTGTGTCCTAAAGAAGACCTAAACTAAACCACTATTGCTCTCAGCAGAATATTCTCAAGAGGAGAGTATGAGAAGATGCCTTCAAACGTAGCCCCGGTGCAGTCTGAGAGCAGCCTCAAATCCAGAGGCTAGCTTTAAACCCAAAACTTCTGCATACAAAGCAAACCTGTGAAAGCAGATTGTTAGATCCTCAAAAACATCCTCAAAAATATTAAACCTTTTTCTTGATTTATGTTTTGTGCAAGGCTGGATCCTACCAACGCATTTTAAGAATGGGAAAGGGAGTAAGCCTCCACAGGAACGCAAGCTCAAGTGTGCCCATCTCCTGACGGCTGAGAACTGAGCACTTCGGTGCCTTAATGACTTTGGGATGGCACATGCACGTAGAGATAAAAAATTAAGCCCCGTGAGATCTCAACAAGCAGAAGCTTAGGGTGCTGTGGAAGTGAGTTCTGCGTATGCGGGGGAAGCCTCATCGTGAGATGACAGCCCAGCAGGGTCACTGAGGACCTGCATTTCAGCCCTGCATCCCTCACGTGGCAGCCAGACATTCAAGAACCTTCCCCGGAGGTCTAGCACACACTGTTCAGAAACAGGTGAAACCATACATCCTCTAGGAAGCAAAAGTTTTGAAGGCACTCAAGTCTTTCTGGAAAGACTGCGGGTACGAGAACAAATTTCACACTCTTTGAGGGGGAAGGAAAAAAAGTGGGAAAAGCTATAGTATCATAGAAAATAGAAAAAGCTTTTCTTCTGTTTTGATTTTTAAGTTAAGTGTCTGGTAAACTGGCTTTGCTTAAGGTAAATCTGAGATAGAGCCATACCTACTTTTAAGAGTTTGTTGAATAGCGGTGGATGACAAACTGCCTCAGTCCTTTCTTTTGAAAACAGAAGCACAAGGGTTGGGCTCCCAGCACAGCAGGTAGAGGTACAGTGTGTCCACCTGTGGCCAGCGGGAACTAAAGGCTGGAGAAGAGGTATTTCAACACCAAGAAGGTGCTGATGGGATGAAGGCTAGGACACTCTCCTAGGTTTTAGGTTAAATCTCTGCAGCTTGGAAATAATGTCTTAAATTGGGCACGACCCTGCAGTGATTTATCCTGTTTCAGGATCATGGTTATCGTATTTAGCCAACTCAGAGCAGCAGTGGAGGTGGTCAGGGCTGCCAGCACTTGCCTTCTTGTGTACGTGCCAAGGCATGTTTGTGAGCAAAGTCTTTACCGCTGCAGTCTCAAACCTTTACTGCAATACAAACAGGAAACACCTCACAATACATATTGTCACCACCAAAATTTTAGCAAAGATGATACTGTATTGATTCAGTATAAATAAAAAAAAATGTGTTGATGCCTCTTGGGTATCAAAAATTTCAAGATAGGCCCTCACCTGGCATTTCAAATATATGATCTCTGCTGGAAGAACCTGTTAACCAATGGGAAATAAAATTATAAAATATGACAATTAGTTTACATTTGGATATTTTCTGAATTACATCGTTATTATTCATTTTAACATAGTCCAAGTACATTCCTCAGATCTTTATGCTCTCAGAAACAAAAGGGAGACATACAAAAAGTTTGGATGAGGATCAGACCACGTTTTCCAAAAAATGTGTTCAATAATTTTTAAAAGGACGACCCGGAAACTCCAGGACCTCATTTTATATTTAAGTGTACATTCTCTATGTCCTTTGGTATTGTCATTACATCACTGTGATCTTAGAATTGCTTTCACTGCTCTTCTTTTTTTTAACATGTAAAAGATGTATCTGAAATAATTTTTCTTTTTCTTTAAAATTAAACAAATCATTTCAGCAACCACTTTTTCCTTATTTTCTGAATAACAGAATAAAATAGGTTCTACTTTTGTTCTGTATTACTTTATTACTTTAACTGGTTTAAATGTTTCTAGGACACAATCCCATGCCTATGATTTACTCTTCATATACATATAAATTCAGAACTATATATATATATACACACCACATTAAAAAAGAAGAATATAATCCAGGACAAAATAATGGATTTTCCATTTCTTTTTGATTTATAACCAGTTTTTCATTTTGAGTATTATTATAATGTATAATAAATACATTTTATTATAGGTATGGTTTTAGCAAACTGCATCATCTTGGCCCACAAGCTAGAGGGCATGGAAACAAGAAAAGAAAGGGAGAGATCTGCATATTCTTCTCTAACTTCATATTACCCACAGTACTGATTCGCTCCAATGTTTTGTAAGGCTTTCACTACCATCTCCAGTATGTTTAAAAAGGTAATATTTGCATTTTCATAAAAACTGAATTCTACTGCAAACTTTCAGTTACTTCACATACTCCCCCACAAATTGCACCAGTAACTCAGCACATGTGACTATATGGTACTTTGTACATAAAGGGGTTTGTCTCACCATCATTGAGTTGGCTCTTTAAAAGTTCCTTCGTTTAACCTGTAGTGGGAGCTTCTTAATTCAGAGGAGTAAGATGGCAAAATAACTCAGGAAGAAAATAAATACATAAGTTTAGACAACAGATTTTCAGTGTTGCATTAAGATTTCTGTAAGATTATAACCACTGAAGACAGTCAATTTTAATATGATCTAATTTTGCATTGTTCTATGTAGAAAGATTTCATGCGCAAAATACATCAGTTTGAAATAGGCATTGTTACTTGCACAAGAGTACCTCCAATCTAAACATACACTCCAAAACAAACAGAAGATGTGATGGAAATTCCTATCATTTCTTAGCTCTTTGTGCTTTAAGGAAGCACAAAATTAGTATGAACCTCCTGGATCACAAAATTTAATTCTTTATTATTACAGGCAGCATTTAACATACTCACTTTCAAAACTATTCACAGCCTTATCTTAAAGTAACTCTTTTTTTTTTCCTTTCCCCCACTGTTCTCCTTTAAAGATAGTCCCAAAATTTATTGTTCCAGTAGACTGGGCCTTTTACCTCATTTCCAGACTGAGTTTATTTATAATTGTTTTCTCCCTTTTTGTTCTTGTACAAACATTGGCTTTTAGCCTAAATGGTAATTTTTCTTCCAGTTTTCATCCTCCTGCTGCATATCTTGATAACTACATGCCCTTTTGACTTGTTTAGCCTCAGATAACAAGCTCCAGCCCCTCCACCGCAGCTGCAGAAGATAAGCCCCCTGCTTTCCTTATTCACCCAGCACAGATTTTGTGGTTTTAGTTTGAATTTATTGATCTTGGACATAAGTAATCAAAAATAAATGAGTATTCCAGATGAGCATCACCAGCGTCACCAGGAACATCTCTATTTCTATTGGAGCTATCTTTTCAACACAGTCACCTCATTTTCTAGCTAAATGACTTCAGTAATTTATAAATCCTGCTGCTATGTAAGACAGCCAAGTGCATTTCACCTTAGTTCTTTGCAAACTTCTAGTTTTCAACAGAAGTGTGTTACCAGTACCAGGGTAAATCACCTTAAATGATCCATTATTGAGTTTCATCCCATTTGTACTAATCCAGTCATAACAAGTGATTTTTATACAGTACCTTACCCTGTATCAACAATGCTTACAGGTTTATATTGTCAACAGATACAATCAGCATTTTTACAGCATTGCTACTGGGGCCATTACTGACAATATTAAAGTAGTTCAGTGCCAAGTTCTTTTAGAAACATTGCTAGTAACTACTGTGCTGCCAGCTGTTGCAGGGCTGCCTGTTGCTCTTTCCCTTTTGGATAGCTTTTATCCACCCTCCAATAACTCCATTAATTCTTGTCATTTGTAGTTTAACTATCAGTTTCTCCAGAGCTCAATTTCAGAAAGATGGTATCAAGCGTTCTCTTCATCTGTTAAATCAACTATAAAATAATATCTCAATTTACATAAAGAACTTTATGGTATTTTTACTTCAACCTTTTGCTACAATTAGTTTATCCCTTTGTCATGATTTAACCCCAGCCACCAAGTAGGACCACACAGCCGCTTGGTCACTCGCCACCCACCCTCCCAAGTAGGGTAGGGAGAAGAGGGAGAAAAGAAGGGGAAAAAAAACCAAACTAAAACAAAACAACTAAACCTCCTGGGTGGAGATAAAGTCAGTTTAATATAACAGTAAAAGATGAAGAAAATAATAATAATGGTAAAAGAATATACAAAATAAAGTGATACAACACAAATTGCTCTTACCACCCAATGATCAGTTGCCCATCCCCTCCCAAGCAGCGATCGTGAATTCCTGTCCCCCAACCAACCCCCTTTATATACACTGGGCATGACACCTATGGTATGGAATATTCCTTTAGCCAGCTTGTTCTGTCTGTGCTCCCTCTCAGCTCTTATGGGAAGCTGAAAAAGTCCTTGACTAATGTAAACATCACTTAGCAACAACTAAAACAATAGGTGTTATCAACACTATTCATATACTAAATCCAAAACATGAGAGCTACCACAAAGAAAATTAGCTCCACCCCAGCTGAAACCAGGACACCTTTTAATTGTCTTAGTACATCTGTGTATAAAAATCTGCCCTTCACAAAAACACACTTGAATAAGAGGCCATTTGTTTTTTCTATTTAGTTTAAAATAAAATCAGTTTGCACCTTTTTCTCTGCAAAGTTGTGTTTTGTTGGGGGTTTTTTTGGGGTGGTTTTTTTT